>CAJNOQ010008851.1:0-10798 GCA_905250885.1 Didymodactylos carnosus | reverse complement strand
GATTTAATGAATAATAATGAATTTATACTAGAAAATATCGACTGCCTAATATTTCGCATAGAGAAAATAGTGGATTATAAATATTTGAAACGAGTATTAGTAATGATGCCAAATATTGTTGAGTTACGTGTATACAGTGACTTGTTATTAGAATTGAAAACACAAGATTTTGGTGAACAAGTACAACTGTTATTTAATCGTATCAAATATATTTACGTTGCTGGCAGTCCAGTTGAACTACTTGAAGACAAATCTTTGTTTCCGAATGCTAAGATTATAAGAGATAAATTTTAGTTTATGCTTCTTTCGCAGAGCTGTATCTGTTGCTGTAGGAAAGATAAATAATAGGCAGATTACAGATCGGTCTGTTTCTTGTTAGACATAGTAATAAGAATAATTAAAAGTGAAAAACAAAATGTTTTTTTAACTTATGTTAAACAAGAAATAGAACTTCTATATAAAAAAACTAAATCAATGTTATAGAATGTTATTAAGAGAAATTCATTTTTTCACATGTTCATGTGGAATGTAGATTATTATTTTTCTTTCCACCAGTTATTACGTTTCTAATATCATATACTTTTTTGTTTTGGTATTTGTTACTTCAATAAAAACATTTTCTTGGTCTGGTGCGATCGTCCCATTGTTTGACATTTGCTGGGCCATGTGTATTACTTATTCCCAGAGAAGTGATTGATTTTCACCGTTCCATTCGAATATATATCGAGCTGAATCTGGGTAAGGACTATGTATGACAGTAATATCAATTGTAAAGATTCCTTCAAGGAAGGAACCTTCTTTCATTGCATGCAAACCTGGAATTTTTACTTCATAGCTATCCGCTCTTCCGTATGGTGAACCTTGGGTTTTGTTTAACTTAAGTATTAAAACACCATTTTTAATATATTCTGCCAACTTTTTCATAACAGTATTTGCCAATTGGTTCATTATACATGTGGATGTTCAGCAAGATTATGAAACTTTAATAATTTAATAATACCTGTCTCTGAGTTTTTCTTTAAAGAGCTTAATATTTGCCGCTGTGTATCATTAAGTGAACCACCAAAACCAACTCGTGATATATGATAACCATTTTGAATGATATTCTTAATATATGGATTTGTTCGAATTTCATTTACATTTCTAGTCAAACATCATTAGCATCAACTGAATGCATATCCATACCTTTGAAACAATTATTATCAGTAGTAGTGCTTAAATTTTCGTTTGTTTCTTCTGATGAACTAAAATGACCAAATGTATTGATTCCATCACCAGGCGTAAATTCAATTGAAGGCGAATTTTCATTTTCATTATTCTCTACCTTCACTTTTTGTGGTGTTATCATGTCAGGAAATGTTATTCCATGATGGATGCGTGTCACACCATCCCTAATCTCAGTCCTGTCCATTCCTTGAGAAACCCTGGAAGGATCTTTCAAGATCCTCGATCTCATGGATCTGGTCACATTTTATTCAGGATCCTGTTTTGAATCCTAGTAATTCCTGTTTCCAGAATATATCAAGGTGAAACAGAATCCTGTTCAGGATTTCTTTAAGTTCCTGCTCAGATATTTTTCTGAATTCAGAATACAGGGTCCTATCAGGATTTACTCGATATTCTGTCAAGCATCTCTCAAGATTATGAAAGAGGATTGTGCCAAGATATTTTCAGGATCTAACTCAAATCTTCGTATCACGAGTCTATCAGGAGTGATAGTCACATCAGTCGAGGATCTTGGCAAGAAAATAACAAGATTAGTCAGAATATGAGATTGACTAATCCTGCAAAGCTTCAATCAGGATCTTATTTAGAACTTTTCATGAATATACGTTTCCAAACTTTGCAAGACAATGTCAATCCTAATCAGGATCTTGACAAGAAAATGTAAGGAATTAGCAAAGATCTTTACAGGTTATTGGTTAGTCCACTCAGTCAGGTCCATTTTGAGATAGCCTTGAAGGATCTTCCAGAATCATCAATCTCAAGGATCCTGTCAGGTTTGATTCAGGATTCTATCAAGGATTTGTTCAAGTTCTTGTTTGGATTTTTGAATTTTCTGAATTGAGTTTGCAGGACTTTACTCAGATTCACTGTTACTCCTGTGTAGAAACCTGACAAAGGTCATAGTGAGGATTTCATTAGGTTTGAGTCAAGATCTGTTATGGATCCTGATGCGAAGATCCTATCAAGAGTTATAGTTACATCGGAGAAGGCTCATACCAAGAATAAAACAAGATTCGTCAGAAACCTCAATTTTTCAAATCGGGTCTTCAAATAATAGTTTTTTCTTGGGTACTTATGCAATTAAAATTTGTCTGAACACACAGCTTTGTAGAGCAAAGGTTTCTGATCAAAATAAGGCTTCGCACAACTCTGTATGACCTTGCATCAAAAAGTTACAGGCATTTTCCTAGAAGTCCTAAAATCTAGTATTTCATACAGCGTTTAATACCGCGTTTTCTCCATATAAGAGTTACACCTGAAGTGCGTTTCAATATTTTTAATAGCGGTTTATCGTAGAGAGTTTATTCTTTTTTGTTTAAAAGAGGAAAGAAAACTACATAGACTGACAGGCACCGATTTGTGAATTAGGTCCTCGTTTTTTGTCAAACTGAAGCATTTTAGAAGATCCGGAAGGTTTTTTCGGGTTTTGGAGGTTGTTGGTTGCCTGGAAAACCAGTAAAGGCTTAATTGAAAAATCGACGCCGGTCAGTCTGTGTAGCTAGGTGTCTAGTTTAAAATATAACAAATAAAGTCGGCACTTAAACTCGGAATAAAACGAAGAAAAAGATAACCTTTCTTATTGAACTGAATTGGTTTCCAAATTCGAAAAAAGTTGAGAAACAGTTTCCTAATGTCCATTGTTCCTGGATTTTCGTGGCCTTCGAGAAAAATCTCCGATCAAACTCTTTTTTATATTTCTCTTCTTCAACAAACTTTGCAGAAGAGCAACATCTCATAACACAAAAAAACAACTCTTCATGATCAAAAGATGCTGTAACTCAATGGTTAGAACAAATGCTACCATGAGATGCAGGTTCGAATCCTACGTAGATCGCTTTCTTTGCTTTCCTCTCACTACTTGGCAGGCTTTTATCAGTCATTTATCTGAAAACTCTGTGATTGTAACAGTCTTACGAAAAAGCCGCTTCATACGCCCCACAAGATAAGTCTAAATAGCCAAGCACGTTCAAAACAAATCATTCAATCAATTTCAACAAAGTAGAAAAATTAAATCAGCTTCTCTAAAAGGTTATTAACCATCATGAGCACGTTTGCTTTCTCATTTGTACCGAGGACCTTCGGAATCCAGTCACCACTCACCCTCTCAAGATCTTTATTCAATCTGAAGGACATCAGTTTTTATTTTTCTCAACCTCATAGATAGAGATCGTGCACAATTTACATCTTATTCGTCACCTTCCACTCGGAATTCGTCAAAGTACTTCTTGTCTGCGTGAAATTTCAATCATTTTTTCAGCACGTTTGACCATTGCACATAGATGCGAGGTACCTTACACACTCGAATAGAGCGCATTTTTTTGTATAAATTTCGCTCACTTTGGTACTTCTTTTTGCTCTTTGTTGCGGTGGAGCAACAAGATTTGGCCCCAAAAATCTCAAAAAGCACGAATATGCATTATCTTTTTGCACATTACATTATCAAAAGTTCTGATGTTAATATTCATGAACCGTACGCTTGACCTGATAGATGCATATAGCAAGTGGCTGGCTAGTGGCAGATTGTGATCCTATTCGTAGGTGTTTTTTCTCGAAAATATCAGGGAACGAAAAACACCTTGCCTTAGGATCGATTCTCAGCAGACCCGTGAGAAGGACGAATGCCGTGAGCTTGAGAACGTTTTGATTTGCAATGCAATCGAAAACTTGGAGACTGACGATCCTTTTCAATTTTTGTGTCAAAATCTCCTTAGCTGTTTCTGTTTCAAGAAGAAATTAAAAAACAAAAAAGGTAGTCCTTTTTATTGTGATAATCGTATTTGTCGAACAAAAGATGAATTCAGATATTTGTTGTTCATTTTGTGAACTGCGTGATTAGTTTGTTTACTCTCCTAATAAAGAACCAAGCGGTCGAAAATCATCTACAGCTAGAATAAAGTTTCATGGCTTTTGTTTGAGTAACGCTACTGAAATTGTTCATTATAATTGTTCCAAATTGGAAGAAGAAAAAATACCCCGCCTTTCGGCTACCTTGCGGCATAGGGTGCTGCCCGGAGACAGTTTTGTAAGCCCGATATCTTTCCTACAAGTAATATCAGCTGTAGCTCTGGACAGAAGGTTAGCCTGACTCAGAATTCTTTACACACTGACTAACCACATACTAGCTACGAGGGCTGATGTATGTCACGACGTAGTCAGCATGCTATCGGACGGGTGATCCGAGGCAAACAACCGTTAATGACTTGCCGAGGGTCATTCCATGTCTGATGGCGCCGAGGCTCGAACACAGTACCTTGGGGGTACGTCCAGACAACTTAACCACACAGACATATTGTAGTACTGGCAAAGGTTTGCGTGTATTAAACAGATGACGAATAGCCGCTGCAATTGAACAACTGAATCCTGTTATCGCAGAGTACTCAATGTGCTTTTTCCTATTAACATACTTGATATATCTCATTCAAATATTACGTTCATTATCTTTCAAACTTCATCCCTACAATCTATCTAGTAGCAGTATTTTAGAATATGTCTCTAATCTATGGTCGTCCTGAAATTTTTCTTTTAGTCACCAGCAGTAGATTGAAATAGAACTTACGAGTTCTACTTAGTTTTTTGCTTCTTTTATACACACGAAGACTTTTTATTGTTGAAGCACTAGAAAAAAATGTCTTCATTTCAAAAACACGACTGAATACCTAGTAAATGTATTAAGGGCCCCCTTCCTCCGAATACAATGTTTTTGTCTTATAGTTGAAGAAGCATATCATCCTGTTAACTGGCAAATTTTTATGTTGTCAATGGAAAGTAAATTCTATACAGAAAAAATTACATTTTTCTTTTCCTTCTTGTAGGAAAAAACTAACTAACATAGAGAACAATCAGCGGTAAGTAGATCGTGTAAACCCATATTTATTAAATTAAAAACTTTTTAGAAAATAAATAAAATATTTTAGGAAGTGGATATTTCGAAAATTGTGATTTTCATTTTCAAAATAATAAAAATGTTTGACGCGATGTAAACTTAAAACGAACATGACTCAACACACAAAACGAGTGATAGTGAGAGAGAAACAGATATTATTTGCGAAAAAGAGAAAAATACATTTGTTAATCAAAGTGAGAAGACTTAAACTTGATATCTGTGATCCCTTCTGAGAAAACTGTATTTTCCTGCGAAAATGTCCCGACATGTATTTTTAGCAAAAGTGTCCCGTCATCTTGTAATAGCAATAACTTCATGAAAACCTTAAAGAATTTTTACTTATCATACATCATTCGATTCGTCTTTCGAAGCCAAATCGTTGTATAAAGATGGCAAAATTTTCTCGTTAAGCGGGTAGCGAATTTTTAGAAAAACTTTGTCTCTTATCGTTCAACACTATTTTTCAAAATATGAACCAACATACAATACCTATTATTATGATAACATCAGCTTTAAACATGATACACTTATTTCAACTATTAACTGAGTAGTGAACATATTCGAAAAATGAAAAATCTTCAAGAATTTGTGCTCATCTGTCTGATATTGATGATGTATAGTGAGCACAAAACAAAACGGTGATTGGAAAAGAAATGGCTAATCATCGCTTCTCAGAAATAACCCAGTAAAATTGGCGGTTCAAACCGCGGTATCAAAAATACCGGCGGTTAACGACGATTGACGATTTATAGCAAAGCGCGGTCAGTCGGCGGTTATCTGAAGAACCGCGGTAAATACAACAAGTGTCAATGATCGTAAAAAAACATCTCTGTTTTCTTGATTTTGTCATACACTTAACCTGTACTTTACACGGTAATGATTTCGATTTGGATGCATTTCTGAAATTGTTGACTAATACACTTTCGAATGTGAACATCTCTGATTGTATTTCTTACATAGTCGATGACACTACAGCTAATTCAAACAGTAGCGAAATTCATATTATATGGTTATGCGCTACGCATGAAAGTGTAATCAACGAAAACGATAATAATGGACAATTCCACTGTGGTTTCAATTGTATTAAAATTTATAATGCTCTTGATGACTGTGTATATTATATAACAACAATTATATCGAATAATTGTGTTTTTAATTTTTTACCATTTGTGTTTGATAAAATTAAAAATTATTCGATATAATCACTGTTTTGTTTTGTGCTCACTGTGTATATAAGGACAACATGATTTATCGAAAAACTTCAGACTTTTTTCCATGATTTCTTGAAGCGTGAACTTCGACTTAGTCTAAATATCTTTCGGACTGCATCTAAGAGTCCTGCCAAGCAGACAGGTACTGCTCCGGGCCAAAATTTCACCGGAATGGACTTAGACTAACCGACAGTTTTACTGCACGGAGCACATGAACACACATTCATGAGAATTTGTACTCATATCGCTTGATCGGCAAAAGGATCGTCAATTAATCACGGTTAACCGACATACAGAATTTTGCAAAATAAATGTTTCTTTAATCATAATTCTCTTTTAATCAACATAACGCTGAAGAAAAACACGTTTTCAGTGGAACAATCAGTGTAACTCAAACTAACTTAAGAACTCACATCACTCACAGAACCGGTTGGACCGGTAATGGTAAAAGGTCAGAACCGGTTGGATCGGTAACGGTAGCTGGGCAGAACCGGTTGGACCGATAACAGTAACCGGTTAGACCGGTAACGGTTAACCGCTTGTGAACCGTTACCGTTGCATCCCTAGTTTACGCAGTGAATTGAAGACTGAAGACCAAAAATGTAAAATATGTTAATGTGTTAATGGCGTTAAATGTTACAAAACCAACGCATTTTTCTTTCTCTATTCGTTTGAAAAGACGTTTTTCGGAATTTCGCAACACTTTTGCTTTTACTTTTACGCTGAAACCGTATATAATCACTGTTCTGTGATGATGATCACGGTTCTGTGAGTGATGTGAGTTCTTAAGTTAGTTTGAGTTACACTGATTATTCCATGTTAAAATGTGTTTTTCTTCAGCGTTATGTTGATTAAAAGAGAATTGTGATTAAAGAAACTTTTATTTTGTTTTTTGAAGTGTGCACCGTCAAAATCTTGTTTTAGTTAGAGCGGAGAAATAGAGGTTTTTCCATTTTTTGGGCCAGCTCTAACTAAAAGAAGTTTTTGGCGATAAAGACATGCTGAAAAGCTGAAAGTTTGATCAACAACGGATAGCCCGTAAACTTTTCTATCGAATGATGTGGTTTTGAAATTTTTTCGCGCAATTCTCTTGGTTAGGAAACGTGAAATACTCAGGAAGTAAGATTTTCCAATTGCGTAAAACACCGCGTTTTTGCTTTAGCTCAGTCAAACTAAGCCGGAACTTAACCATTTTCTCAGGCGAAAGAACGGAGTCTGTATCTATCAAGGAAATTGAGTTATTGCAAAAACAGAAAAAGGCTTAAACTTTTGTGGAGCACTTTTACTGATACCGGTACCGGTACTGGTGCATAGCTAATCAGAAGGACTTTTGAACGTGGGAAGTGAAAAGAGAAGCATTTTCGATCATGTTCACGCAAAATCATACTGGGCCATTTTCTAGCAGAAACCGTTCCCCGTCCTTTTCTTTATCAAAATCCATGCACTCTGATTTTCGTGCCTTTTGACGGAAGTTAACTTTTCGCATTTACTATAAATCAGTACTGGTGAGACCTTTAGTTGTGCCGTACGTGTGTTACAATCGTAAAAAATACTCAAATGTTCGAAATCACTGTCGCTAGACAGCAACAGATAATAGTATACCTCCACGACAATAAAAACCTTGTAAGGTGAAAAATTTGGGGTTCATTAGCTTTCTTTCTTTTTCCCATTGGAAAATATATTTTCAACAGATAATAGTATATCTCTACGACAATAAAAAACCCGGTAAAGTGAAGAATTTTATCGAAACACCATAGCCTAAGTTATACAAATTTTACGGAATTCCTGTGTTGCATGAAAAAGTTTTGCGCACATGTTGATTAAATACAATTTTTTGAAAAAAAATACAACGAACGAAGGATATTGTTAGTAAAGTATTCATTCATAAGCATGATCGTGGTTTTCTTCAGAAGAAACTGAGCGTCGTCGACGACCGAATGGGAAACAAATCCAATGATTTCCTCCATGTCGACAATAGGTATTAGCCATTCGGGCATTATTTGGACAATGACAATGACCATTGCGTTCTCCGCCTCGTTGACATTGACAATTACGCCATGGATAATGTGGAGTATCAGCCATCAAACTCATTGCAATTGAAACACCAGCCATTAGAATCATGAAAATGCATAGCCATTTCATTTTGAAGATGAAATAATAGTTATTTTTCGGTGAAATATGTGATATTGTAGTAGATGGTTTGATAATAATATTTTATGTGTTGTATATATACTAAATACACTCTCTTGTTAAGTGAGTAGAGTGTGATGTCATGGAGAATTTCCCTTTCCGGGAAAAAGAAAAATGCCGCTTTTTCCTTGCACATGAACTATAGATCTGTTTCACGCATTTTCCCACGGGAAAATGTTTCACACGTCTGTATGTGTCTAGGTTTTTAGGTTTCTTGCATTTTCCCATTGGGAAATATATCTAAAATTTTCCCACGGAAAAATATTTCACACATCTCTAGGCGTCTGGGTTCTTAGTTTTTTAGCTTTCTGTCATTTTCCTATTGGAATAAATTTCTCTTTTCTTTTTTCTTTTCTCTCTTTTCCTTGGTCAACGCCTCTTTAGAGGATAGGAAAGACACACAGACACAGAATAAAATACGACTGTTTTCGATATTGAGATAGATTTAATGAGTGGTAAAAAACGTAATTTTACATCACCTGAAAATCAAGACAATAAACAATCAAAAATGTCTTCGTCACCGCAATTTGATACGACTTCAAGTACAACTGTTGCATCGGATGTAAGTGGTTTACAGTTACAGCAGTCTTTATTATCTTCTAATCTTATCAATGAAATGACAAAAATGATAATAACATCAAAATCATGTACTGACGCAATTGCAGATATCATAGAAAATCAACTGAAACAATACGAGAACCGTATTAAACAATTAGAGGCAGAATTAAAGCAACTAAATGATCGTGCAGTTAAATTTCATTTGAAATTAGACGATTTAGATCAATATTCAAAGCGGCGTGATTTAATAATACACGGTATTCCATTTACACAGGGAGAAGATACATCACAAATAGTATTAGATTTGGCTAAATCTGTGGGTGTTAATTTGGATATTAAAGATTTTTATGCAACTCAGCGTTTAGGATCACGTGGTAAACAACATTCATCTATAATTGTGGTCTTTATACGTTATTCAGATAGACAGCAGTTATATTCAAAACGTAAAGATCTTGATAAAGGTATTTATAAACAAGTTTATACATGACTTTACTATTTTATGAGAATCAGGATTATTGGAACATACAGAAGAAAATGTACAAATTATTGCCGATAAAGCATATATAGGTGAACAATATGTTATCACGCCAAGAAAGCAACCTCGTGGTCGTGAATTAACAGCCGAAGACAAAGATTTCAGTCGATCTATTTCCAGTTCAAGAGCAGCTATTAAAAACATCAACCAACGTATTAAAAATTATGGTATTTTAGGAAGTCTTCACGGAGATCCTTATAACGATTTGGGTAAGATTTCTAAAATTGCACGTGTCGTCCCTGCATTATGTAATCTGAAATTGAGTAAACATCCTATCCGTGAAAATAAATTATGATATATCGTCAGTAACTCTTAATCCATTATTTGTAACTGACGTTTATTATTTTTATATCTTTCTGTTTCAGATAAATATTACGAATCGCAATGAGTAAGCCTTATGAGAGGGCGTTTTTACGAAAGACCTGGGAATGCCATCTGTTTCTTCCACTTTTAATCTATATATATAAAGAAGAAAGTTTGTTTGTATGTTTGTTTCTTTGTTCTCTATGCATTCAGTCCCTGTAAGAGCTAAAGCAGCCAAAATTTGCATGGCACACCCTTGGATCCAGGGAAGGTCAAGACGGGGTCGGCAAGACCGAAGGAGGGGGGGGGAGAGAGTTCCCGCCCAGTTTTCAAAAAATGATTGAAAAATTTTCGGATTTTTATGTTCTCCGATTTCTGTGGTACTTGCATCTTGCTTTTATATCTTCGCACTGCTCTTGGTCAAAGGCTACTTTTCAATATAAAACTTTTATCTCTGGGATACTTAGTAATCCGATCGTTGGACCGCTACAGTGAGTCTCATCAGAGAAGTCCGAAGTGAAATGTTTTCTCGATAACTCAGCGGGGGTGTTTCGACAGCGGAGGGATGGAGAGGAAAAATGGAGTGGAGGAGTGTTATAATCAACTATGGAACATCCTAAACTATTACTCGTTTTCTTTTTCATTTTTGATGTACGCGCATGATGTATCACATTCTTTCCGATGCGTCATATATCGTCATCAGAATGTAC
Organism: Didymodactylos carnosus; assembly: GCA_905250885.1. Classification (NCBI taxonomy): domain Eukaryota; kingdom Metazoa; phylum Rotifera; class Eurotatoria; order Philodinida; family Philodinidae; genus Didymodactylos; species Didymodactylos carnosus. The sequence continues at coordinate 181 of CAJNOQ010008851.1, read as the reverse complement.
GATGACATCACAATATACGATGACGCTATCAGAATGTTCCAATGTATTTTATATATATATATAGGCGTGTTTCTGTATTGTTTTCTGTATCAGAACTATATTCGCTATAGTGTTTCTCATCTTCTCTCCATTCTACTAATAAACTTACTCAAGCACAATCAAGTAACTGTTTGACATTCAA
>CAJNOQ010008850.1:0-10798 GCA_905250885.1 Didymodactylos carnosus | reverse complement strand
AGAATCAAGCATATTCGTTTTCACTATGGATAAATCCAATTGCTTTAACTGGAACAGTATTGCACGTCTCAAGTTCAGACACTGGTCTTGATTGGTGTTTGCCTGTTATAGGATTTTCATCGTCAGGATCCTATACGATGCTGGGTTACTCGTTCAGTCTCCATACAGGTAGACGCTTCAATTGGCGTAAATAAAAGTCATATGATAACTTATCTTATCAATCCTTCTAAACTAATTGTGTAATCTGTCTTGCCGAATTCTTATAGGAAGCTTATAAGATTCTTGTATTCATTCATATGTTAATTTATCAAAATCTTACGCATTTCCATCGACTGCCTTATGCAAGATCCTTATAGAATTGCCGTGAGTTCGGTTGCCTACGGGAGATATCACTCTAATACTAACCGGTGTACGTTCATCTGCGGCAGTCGATGTTTTTCTACGCGGATCCAGGGCGGTTGTTACTGTGGACCAGCGCCGACCGACTGGTACAAGTGCATCCAAAAACTCTATTGATTGTTTGTCGACCTCTTTTTTACTTGCTGCATGGTGTAGCGGCGTTTTCCCCTCGCCACCGATAATATTAATATCTAAACATCGAGTATGATCAATTTTTTTTGGAATAAATGATGAGAATAATGGTTTGGATTCTTGATTATTCCGATGTGCAAAACGAAGTAGTTTACCGATTGAATGGACATTATTATTTAAAACGGCATAGTGTAATGCTGAATAATTTTGGGCATCTAACTTGTTTAATATCAATTGCTTTGTCTTAAATTTATAGCCAAGTATAGATTCATCAAATTTATTCCGTTTTTTCTTTGCTTCACCCGAATCTGTCTCTAACACAGCCTATATATCAACAGCATATCTAGAAAAACTGTTAGAACATTTTAAAGAATCTTACTTCCAGCAATAACTTGTCAATGTTTACATTCGATATATTTTTATCCGTGTCTTTATCCATATCAGATAATTAAGACACCTTCAACGTGCATATTCCATCTTTTATTATAAAAATACCTTCGTTGTTTCGAAAAAATACATTTCTGCATTAACTGAGAATCAAGGTAAGAAAAAATAAGAGGAAGAAAGAGAATTTCATTCGACAATCCATACAAATACTATAAATCAATAAGTAAACAAAAAATAATAATATTCACTGTGACTTCTTTTAGTTCAAAGTAAATACCTATTAGAATTTTACGAGCACTTCAGTCAATTTCTTCTAATTCTCTCACCTTCACTATTTGTTAAAAGTAAACAATACATTACACATCAAAAGATTTGCTCGAAAAAGAGTGTCTAGAAACTTTCGATCAGTTTAAAAGTAGCTTTTCTTCAAATGTGGTCGAAACTTTATTCTATTACTTTTAATGTCTAATATACTGTTTACTTTAAATAAATACAGGTGAGATGTCTTAACACTTTTTATTTTTGAACAAAATCAATTGGAAAATATTTTTTTGTATACCATCTAATGGATTTCAATTACTTGATTGATATATCAAATCAAATTCATCAATCTGCTTTAATCTTAATTTATCACCGTGAACATACGAACAACAATAATATAACTTATCTTGCTTTGCTGTTTATACTGCTGTCCATATGCATAAGAGCATCATGTAGTTTGTCCACGTAAGGCGACACCTCCTTGATTAAGTCTTTTAAAATTTTGTCATCGTAGAACTGATATGAATACATCACTACCCACTGAAAATAATGATTTACGAGAGGATCTTGAATTTCATTTTTAGTGTGTACGCCTATGACACTAGTTTCTTCTTAGAACACATTTATCCAAGAATCTCTTAATATCCGTGTATCAGTTTGTGGGTAATTTATTACTGCCAGTAAACGTTTCTAATAGGCTACGTTCTCTACTTTTTCACTTTTACAGATTTAACTGATCTACTCCCTCATTCTAAAATGCCAATATCAAGTGCTTTTCTTCTGTTTTTTCATCTGTTTAAAGAATCCTCTCAGAAGATGCAATGTAGTTAGTATAAGCTTTATTTGATAAGTATAATGTAGCGTACAAAAAAAAGAATGAAACAGAACAGAACGAGAAGAAAGAGGCGAACCCCTTATATCTTTTTGTTTTGTCGATGCTACATTGTACAGAAAAAGAAAAACGAAAAGAGGGAAAAGATGCATTTGAAAGCGAAGAAATGAACGATGAAGAAAAGCAGGTGCATGAGAGAGTGGTGGTATGTCTCAGAAAACCGAAGTGAGGTAAGTAGTACTCAGAAACGTTGGGTACTTTTGATATATTCTACCATTATTTTATGTAGCTGGGTAATTGTAAAGTCAGCAATGTTATCTAGTTTTTCTAATAGTAAAATGTGTTTAAGTGTAAAGGATAACCCAGGTGCTATATTCTGCTAGTCATTTTTGAACTTAGATCGCAAATGGCGATAGTGTGAACATTCCAAGAGAAAGTATATGACTGTTTCTACTTTGTCGCGTGCGCAATACTGATTATTTACGAAGTGCCTAATATACAAATCAGAATTCAATCGAGAGAATTCAATACGCATTTGACTAAAAAGCATTTCGTGCTTTCGGTCAACGTGTTTGAACCGTGGCCATTTGTAATATGGGTGTAGAAAGTCATGTATCTTTGTGCGAAACCGAGCCAATTTAGCAGTTTGATACAATTCAACAGGTAACTCATTCCACTGCCTAACTATCCAAGGAAAGAATGTGGTTTAATGTAGTTCTCAGGACGACGATATCACTTGATTGGTCTTATTTTCTTTTTGTTCATTTCTTTTTAAATAAACGGTTTAAATCAACAAATTAAACGAAAAACTTTGTTTTTATATTAAAGAAAACCAGTGTTTTTTTAAGACACTCGAAAATTCCCAGAATGTGCTTAGAGAACGTTTCAAAATATATTCCGGTCGCTATTTCCCAGCTACTGCAGAATATTTCATTTTATTCCGGGTTTGCTATACACAGTTGTAGAGATGGTTGCTTCTACTTTCGTGAAAAACGAATAGCAAATAGTGTAGTCACGACGAAAATTTGATGGAGTATCTCTTTTTCCCTTATATTGGTCTGCTATTATGCCGTCTTGGTTGTGGTCGCCAAGGTAAGAACAGTAGCTTGCTTATCATCAATAAGCAGTTCGTCGCAATGATTCTTGTATTCAAACAAATGGTCGAAAAACTATAAGAGTCATTTGTAACAATACTTCGTTTATTGCTTTCTATGGCGATAAATGATATTTTTGTTCATCCGTCACCCATTTTTCCAGTATTTATCGAAAGGAAAAATTCATCGCGATAAATCATAGCAAATTGTAACAGGATATATTTATTGACAGGTATCGGGATAAAATAGATTTTTGTGATGAAAAAGTTCTTCATTGAGATGAATTTTTCCTTTCGATAAATACTAGAAAATGGATGACGGGTGGATAAAAAAATTGTTTATCGCGATAAACTTATCGAAAAAGCCCTCATGGGTTTGACATAGTCAACATTCACTGAAAGTTTGATTCAAATCAAATCTTCTCGGGCTAAGACACTGTGGGGAGGGGGTCTTATAGTGTAATTAATCAAGCTTTTTTTCTCCTATTTTATTCGTCTGTTCTCTGTGTCTTAGTACTACACTATACCATAATAGAAAGAAAAAGAATCTTTCCAACTTCAACTTGTCTGAAAGAAGATAATGGTCTTTCCCACTGCTCGCAAAAAGAAGGTCGGCGAACTAATCTTTCTAGGCCATATATGTCCCATCAAAATGTTTAAACTATCAAAGAGAGTTGATTTTCATTACAAACTAATCCGACTGTCGAATAATCGACGAGAATCCAGGTTTGAGCTCGGCATCCTTGGAATGGACGACGGAGTCGCTACTCAATTCGGAATCCTTACCGAAGTGGACAGTAAAGTCCGCTTCCAAATCAGGATACTCGGACACACCCTGAGAACCCGTATCCGTATGTTGACAAGTTTCAAAAATAGGCTGAATATGGATGGAACCTTTATTGGTAACAAATATATTGTAGCTATTATATTGTAGCTACATTTCAAAATACGTCAGCAATGTACTCGCGAAGTAGATGAACGGAATTATTGTTGTTAACCGGTGGTTTTCTCAAACACCGTTTTACTTCGGGAAACGAAACGTTCTTCATACTGTTACGATTTAGTGAAAAGTGGCATATTTTTCCGTGATTTTTTGTGGTTTAAACTTCTACGGAGCTTCGATATCTGTCTGACTGTATTTGTGGATAGTGATCGGCAGCAAAACATTTAACAGACCAGAATTCTGTTGAAGTTTAAGCTCATGCAAAAGTACTTTTGTGCATAAAGGGTCTGAAAGATGATAGTTTGTTCTTCATAGTGCTTTTGAAAATATTTAATAAATTGTTAAAAGTGACACTATGAGTCAATATGAACTTTCGGCAAAGTTTTTCGACTATCTATTTTCCGATGAATTGTTTATCTGAGTACCCAGTGTGCCTTGTAGACGAGCTTTACTTGCCGGGATATTCAGAATTATTTACTAGTAGCTGGATATTCACTTATAAAATGGAATATGTATAACAACAAGAGAGGAAATGAATTGGTTGAAAAGTGTAAATTTTCGTTTCACTGTTAACTCACTTATTCATGCTTTTGTTTTTGTTCATATAAACATAGAAGTTTCTTTTTATTGTAAAGTTGATGATTGTAGATCGTAAATGACAGCTTCGGCTTTGTGAAATAAACATCAGTGATATTCAAGTTCTGGATATTGAGTGTGGGAAATCTCACGGGTCCGATATTCTAAGAGCTCCCCTTAAAAATGAAAATTCTTATCAACAATATCGATTTCACGATAAGCGCATGGTGATGCTGAGCCTTACGAATTAAACGTATAAACCCCAATTATTGAATTTTTGTCTGTTTTTGCTAAAGCGAAGATTTTCTGAAAATTTTGTATCTGATTTTTTAAGGTTTGGACTAATGCAGCCTATCAGAACCCATTAACGCATAAATCCAAACATCGATCTCTCGTAAGTTGTAGCCACAAGTACATACTACATAAACTCTGATCTATAAATCATGCCTTGATAAAACAGTCCGTCAAGCCACGCTTTGTTACAATCAGCATACACATAAATTTGGATTTCCACATCACTTGACTTGACCTAACCTTAAGAGGGTACATGTGAAACCACCCTGGAGATGACATTCAGATATTCTAGGTATTTAGCACATCTCGCATGATAGATTTGGTTGAGAATAGGAAAAAGACTTGGTAAAGGATGCCCCATAATAACGGAGGATAAATTGCCAATAATATCGTTCAATTTATCCTCAGTTATTATAGGACACCCTTTATGTCGATATCTTTTCTTCTCATCTTTCAACTCTTTTTTTTATATAGATTGTTACCTCTCTTAAAATAATCAGCGGCAATAAAGTGCAAAAGAAAATATTTTGCTATAGTACTTTCGTACGTATGTTTTTCTCTTGTATTAAACTTTTAAAGGATTGATATTTTTATATTTATAACAAATATGTAAATAAATATTTCTAAAACTAACCTTTGCATTCAGTTAAGAGGATAACCATCAAATTTGTAGAGAAATTTCTACCATATCCTAGACTAAAAATTTTCGATGTTCTCGATCATTCTTCTGTTGAATATTTTGAATTAATATGCTTCAGTTATTCGTAATGCGATAATGCATGGATCACATGGATCCCATAGAAAATTGCTTGTCTCCCATTCCAAAAATTCCAATTGAATTACATAGGTGGATGCGAACTGTCAGACTCTACGCTATACATCCACCTAAACCTCCATTATTATTCGTTTCTAAGTTATACCAGACTTCCTGAGACACCTGAAATCTCTTATTTTCTGCCTGTGAGTCTCAAAACATAGAGTGCCTCAGATTCTACTTCAAATAACAAAAACCACAGATAAACAGAAACGTAGTGGGATGATAGTAAAAAGAGAAACTTCTGCTATAGGAGTACCTCAAAGAGCTCGCGATACCTGTATCCTGTTGCTTATATAATGCATGTAACAGACATCGCTCAGTATCAACTATCTCACTCATTCAAAATAAATAAAAGACTTGATTCGAGTATATTTAAATGCACAATTGTTAATAGTTATTAAGTATGTAAAAGGGGCAGAAACAATTGCTGTGTAATAGGCTTTTTATAATCTTTTCCTCTAAAATTGATGGCAATTTATAGTAGACAGTAGTCTGGTTGTTTGCATTCTTCTTTTGTTCAGCCGATTTTGTGGAAATAAATGAGTAATATTACAATATCACATAGCTTGAGTATTTAATGAACTGAAGAGCTGAAAAGTCTATCTGTAATGCATCTAACAATATGACAATTATAACATAAGCGTGATCAATCCTGTGAATATATTGAATCTTTTCAACATCGTCTTTTCAGAATTTTACTGAACAACAAAACGCTTTTATAGGGAGTTAAAATTTGCACAATAAGTTGAAAACTTTGTATATCTTGATCTATACGAATTGTAGGCTTGAAACTCTGAGGAAACAATTCATCATGACTGACACGCGCTGAAACCTCTTTCGGTCCACAATTTATTGTTTTTTTCGAATGTCGTTCCATTCGCGACAATTTCTCTCCACAATTTCATTGATTGAGTATTTCTTACACGAGCATCAATTTAACTGAATATAGATACTGCTTTTCGTCGTTTGGTAACACCTGCATTTTCTAAATATGAAAAAGTAACCTCCGTGAGATAGCCTCTGTGAGATATTTTATCCTGTATAGACAATAGTTTGGTCTACATTTTTATCTTTCTATCGTATCAAGAAAGATTAACTGAAGCAGATTTATAATAATCAAAATGCCCAAAATAGCAGATAAATTGTCAAATACATACCATACTGCAGCGTCGGTAAACTTTGCCCTTGTCGTGACCCTCATCCCTCTCTAAAATATTGTCATCATAGATAAATGTTTAGTGACCACCTTACATGTTTAAATCGTGATTGTAATATAGCTCGTGAATTAATGGAATGTGTAAACCACTTCCAGTTTTCTATACTTTCATTATTATTCATAATTACTACTGTGACATCTGGGATTTTTCGAATACTTCAGCGAGAAGTTGACATCGTTTGATTGTATGAGAGCAATTTCAGTTTCGTTTATTTTTAGAAATCGATGAACATGATGTAAAGAGAAATGATTACTTGTTTTGGATGGACATGGAGTATATGGAATGGATTCTTTGAATCTTAATAGTTCCAGTTGTTCTAAGAACTTGGTAAGTTCATGTTTCAAAGGAAATTTTAAATAAAAGCCATCGCTTACATAATAAATCAAAAGAAGAAAAAGAAATGAGCTAACTAAACTAAATTTTTTTCTTAATAGTAATTTCACTGTTTTAGTGAAATTTAATATATTCCATGACATCTGTAAAAATGAACGAGTTCCCATAAATAGTTAATTAAAATGAATATAAACAATGTTATTCTTACAGTAACGTATATTTTTTTTTTTTCTATTTTTGTTATCAGATCTTCTTCTCTTATCTCCCTTTCTTTTACACTGCTAATCTACTTTTTATACAATTGTATAACATGCTGTAATGGCCCTACGGCCGATTGCATGTCTTATTAGTTATTTTTCTCTATCAATAAAGCTTAAACCAACTTATATTGAATAAAAGATAGTTTCGCCTTTTATTTCTAACATTGCATGTTTATTGTTCTACGGCGGTTAATAATTAGCGACACCAGAAAAAAGTAAAAAAATAGTTACATTCTGGTTATTCTCTACAACAAATATCATTCTTCGAATGATATTGTCGAATGATATGACCTGGACTCCGATAACAATAAGGTCTTATGACTTGAACTTCAAACTATGTCCTGGCCATCTGCATTTGTTTCGTTGCACGAACCTCTACGGTTCTAGATAAGCGTTCGTTTAGGTGCTAATTAACTTTATAAACATTTGAAATAAAGCTTCACTTGTGTAGATCTGTTCTTCAGATAGCAGCAGTATGACAGCGATTTTTAATTAAATTTTCTTTTCTAAAACTTTTCTAAGGAACACATGAAAAAGATATATGCATGAACTTATACATACAATAACAGATTGAGACAAAAAGCAACAAAAAACTTCTCTCTTATTTCTCCATCTGCATGAACCAAACTCTGTATAAACAGCCACTTCTTGAACTGTAAACCATCGTTCTTTAACATGAGCATTTACTGGAGAAGAATTCGAAACGCGTACAAATTATTTTATAAATTACATCAGATAATTGATTATTATCGAAACAAACTTTATTACTAATTGTTATTTTCACTTTATAGACTAATAACTAACCTGTGCTGCAAAAGAAATATTATGACCTATAGTTTCGTTATTTAATTGCTTTTGTTCACACAGGTAAACTTTTTTAATCATCATCGATGTACAAGGAAAGTCTATGAAACAAAAAGCGTACGATTACATTTTAACAATAGTACTCGGAGGTACTCTCTAAAAAAAAGCGCATTTTGAAGAACCGAAAGGATTTAGAAACAATAGGAATAAACCCAAAATGGCTTAGTATCTACTTTACAAAAGCTAAAAGGGTTTAATAACCAAACATTCAGTAGAAAATTTTTCCTAAACCGAAAAAGGTGTATACATAGAAAAGTCTTCCTCAAGTTATGTCATTTGTCACTTATGCTTGATGCTCTTAGAAATCGTCGCTTAAGAGAGTTTTCACCAACCCCGTGAGAAATGCCGTAACCCGATATTTATTCACCTATAGTTTTTTATCACATATTCGGATTCTATGACCAAAACTGGGGTTATGAAAACATTTTTAGACCTCCAGAACTTATTTTGACTGAGTTATAGAATTTACAAAATAAGGTGTAACAGAGTTTTCAGAAAAACTGCTATCCTCAGTATCTCAGGTATTTTTTTGTCCATTCTCTTTCAGCAACATCTTGTTGGAAAGCCTGATAAAAACTGTACAAAATCATATGTCTTTGATTTTTTTCAAGTGAAAACTAAATGTCCTGCTAGCCAATCAATTGCAAAATGGCTGTTTGAAAAAAGCGTTTTTTTCAAAGAAACTTAAAAAATTTCGACCTATATGAAAAATGCCCCCAGAAATATTCATCACATTTTGTAGAGCGATCAATTCTCTAAAAACTGAGCTATAAAACTTTATTCTGCAACTTTCGCAAAATGATGAAAATTGCATAACAATTAGTCATGCCATAAGTACAAATGTTCCATCTTTTCGAGAAAAATTGAATATTAATGGCAAAACAAAATTGTTATACAAGTATGAGGACGATGATCCCAGTTCAATATACAGTTTCAGCCCTTCTTGCTGTTCCTTTCTGACTGACGTCTTTTATTTGGTGGTCTAACATCAGGAGTTGATCCAACGTTTATCTGGAGATGTTGGACGATTCTGTGGTATGTGCGGAACAATTGTGGTTGCTGTTGTTCAAATATCGAGTACAATATCTATTTTAATCACGATAGTAGCTGTAGCAAAACGTCTTGCATCAGCACATGTGGTATTTTTTTCCACGATAAATGTAACGGGCTTTAGTTTCCCCTATGTCTGCCTAATTGGTATATTGCCAACATTGTTTGGTTTTTCTGGTTACGAAGCAGCTTCACATTTATGCGAAGAAACCCGAAATGCAGAAAAATTTGCACCAATTGGTATACTCGGTACCTGTATTTGTACATCGGTCATTGGCTTTGCTTATTTATTATCATTAATGTTTGCTTCATACAATCCATTAGATCTTGTTCAAAATATATTGAATCCAAGTGCAGCGGTACAAATCTATAAAATAAGTACACCATTACCAGTAGCACTTTTATTTACGGTTCTATTGATAATTAATTTGTATTTTGCCGGCATGTCAGCGACAACTGTATCGTCTCGAACGGGTTATGCAATGGCTCGCGACAGTGTATTTCCGGGTAGTCGATGGTTAAAAATTCTTTATAAACGATCACAAACGCCAGTATTATGTGTACTTCTTGTGTTTATGGTTAATGTCTTATTATTGTTGTTAAATTTGTTTTCAACAACAGCATTTGCAGCTATTGTCTCAATATCAACAATTGGCTTTCAAATTTCATATATGTTACCAATTCTATTTCGAATAACACATTCGAGAAACACATTTCTATTGGGACAATTTAATTTAGGCCGATTCGGTGTACCAATCGGCGTCTTAAGCGTATTGTGGTTATTTATAACAAGTGTTATTCTTTTATTTCCATTCAATTATCCAATAACAGCTCAAAATATGAATTGGTCTATTGTTGTTATTTCTGGAATAACAATAATTGCTGGCCTCTATTGGATATTGTCAGCTCGACGTCGGTTTGTTGGACCAAAACGAATGGAACGTTTTCGAAAGCCAACAATTACGACGCTTGTTGCTGTCTCAGCAATAATAACAGAAGAGATTATCGAGACCAGACTATAGATCCGGATCTGAAAAATACAATGATTTGCTTATTATAGACACATCCTACAGCCATCTAACGTAATGCAACTAGTTACAACTCGTTGTTGTTTTTTTACAACAACAACTGAGTAAAACGCCTTAAGAGACATTTCGCAACAGTACCGAGAACAACGCAAAACAGCCGTAACCCGATATTTATTCACCTATAGTTTTTATCACATATTCGGATTCTATGACCAAAACTGGGGTTATGAAAACATTTTTAGACCTCCAGAACTTATTTTGACTGAGTTATAGAATTTACAAAATAAGGTGTAACAGAGTTTTCAGAAAAAC
>CAJNOQ010008849.1:0-10798 GCA_905250885.1 Didymodactylos carnosus | reverse complement strand
ATGACCCTTCCCGTATTTTCAAATTTTCGACGCGCAAACGTGCACTGGGAAGGCTAAAAAGGTGACATTGATGATCAGCTTCAAATTCTCTATCGAATCATATATATAAAGAAGCTAAAAATAAAATAGTACTTGATTTTTGAATTACGCCCGCCTTTATCTTTAATAAAAAATATCCGTTGAATCGAACAAGAATCGAGTTTAACGATATTTTCGTTACGCTCAAATCGCTGCCGTTTGTCCTCCATATCGCGAGGATAGCGGTGAAAGGAAATAAACTTTAAGTATATCAAAAAAGTTGCCTGTTGTTACTGATTAACATAGTCTATGGTGACCTTCTATATATGCGATATATAAACGTGTACAGGTAGAAGAATATATGTATGCAAATTAGAATAGTTTATTACCATATAGAGTACCTTGTATGTATTAATAAAAACCTGCACTTGTTTAATCAAATTCAATGCAAAAAGCGTGTTTCTATATACAATCGAATAAGCTCTACAGATTGAACTTGGCACCAGCCGATTGTGCGAATTTTTACTTCGAACTCATTTCATCGAAAGTGACTGCTACGTGGACAAGCCGTTTCCAGCTGCTGATAGATCGTTTGTTAGGCTAGAGTGATTATTTATCAATTTATGAATATGCAACAAAGTGTAAGACACAGAGACACTCCTTGTACAGATAACAGACACAACCGACCTGCAAAAATAAACTTTGACTGGCTGTCGTATATCAGATACAACGCTTGAGGTTGTGCAATTATCAACGGTCAGTATCACTCTTAAAGAGTGGTAGACAGTCGACTCTATTTTTACGAGGATTAGCACTTTTTCCTTATGGCCGTTGGTTTGTGTCCGGATCCACTAAAAAATGGCACTCACGACGGAACCCCAGAGATGCCCACTTCCAATTCAGATGCTTTGTAAATCGATCGACAGACCTCGGTGAGGTAGTAAATACTCTAAAAGGATTCGGGCCCATGACTCCTGAAGATCCTGTTTCATGGAAAACCAGTCTTTCAGAAACTCTAAAAAATAACTAAAACCTTTTCTTAATGACGCATGATTGTGACCTGCAAATTTCTGATTAAAATGAGACATCTCCCACCTCTACACAACCTTTCTTTGCAAAGTTATTTAATTTTAATTTATTTCCCGTTTGTCTCTAGTACGTGTCATTCATGGAATCCGGTGTATCAGGATGACGCACGTTACTTGTATTTACAATATGATTTTATTGTCCAGCATATTTATAAGTTGGTTTATCGACGTATGGTAGTTCTGTAAAATATGTTTTTTTCCTTATTTGTTTCGATGTTTGATTATTTATAGATGAGATATTAGTGAGACTTCCTATTTTTCTTTTTGTTTTCTATACTTACTTGTTCAACTAATATCCAATAATGGCTTCAACAAACTTCCATGGATAGTCGTTTAATGATACCGTCTTCCTAATTTAGTCTAATTCTTTGTACGGTAAATTATAATCTGAACATATTCGAATAGATCTATTATTAGCGAACTTATTGCTATTTTTTTATATGATCTTGGGGCTACACTAATCCATTTAATCGTGCGAAGTTTTGCTTAAGTGAAACATTTGGCTCAAGTAAGATTTTTTTGCTGCGTGAGTTTCTCGAAAGCATCTTAACTTAAGGAGCAAGCATCTCGATCATCCTTAAGTTATCACTTCACTTTTTAACGTGAAAAATTATTTATACTTTGTAACTTCTTTATTTTACGCTTTCTCATAGTCAGACCCACAATAATTAAATAGAAAATAATTTTAGCAAGTGGATTTTCCTTAAAAATCCACTTAAGTTTTTTAAAAGATAGGCTTCAGGAAAAACAAACAGAAAGCTAAGCTAAAAGAAACTATGTACAAAGGCCTTTGCTGATATCTTTGTTTATGCTAAAGTTAGTAATAAAAGACGCCAATAAGAACCCACTTGCTGTTGTTTATTTGTTTCTAGACTCTCTTTCAAATTATTTCTAGTAGGGCTAACGTTTGAGCAATAGGAACCATTTTACTCCTTCAGTGCTATCAAACGTTTCTCTTTTAAATACGTTATAAAACTGTCTTACTTTTAGCACAAGAAAAGACACGATAAAAAAATATTTTCCTGTCCTGCCCTGATCACCAACAAGGTAGGGCTAAAATGTTTTTCTTGTTCTGCGCTACCTCGAGGGCAGAATCGTTCTGCCCTGTGTACACCTCTGTTCTGTATTGTATTTATCCAAAGGCTATGCTAATATTTATGCTGGACAAACGGGGAGTGTGGTAGGTATCAAAATGAAACAACCTCGGAAAAAGTAGACAGTAATAATCTATTTTCAAAACTAACTTTACGCGTAAATCAAAACAATACCACATTAATTCGGACGAGCCACGTATAATGGGATACAAGCGAAATGAAATCAAAAGGTTAAGAAACGCGACACACCTGACGCATGAACAAAATAACTGAGCCAAAATAAGTTAGTATAATGACATCTCTTTGAGGACGGTGACATTTGATTAGGAGACTAGGAGAAAAAGTAGCTTCAAAATAAAACGGAAAAACTGAACAGTCATTCAATTTTATTGTATATTTTCTTCTACGTTATTTTACTTCTTATTACTTACTTACTGAAGTACCGGAAGCTCGCTTTGAATGAAAAATGATTTTAATAAAATGTCTTTTAATTGTATTAAATATAATTTGTTTTTATAAAACGTTAAAGAGTCAAATACCGTACATACATTTAGTATGGAGTCTTTACATAGTATGCATAGAAAAAATGAATGGAATAGAGTAGAATAGAATTTCTTTGTACGTGAAAACAAATGTCAGATTTTCTATGCATACCCCAGCTCCTCTGTATCTGTTATGTATCACAGAACATAGAACTTGAAAACCAAACGCTCATATTTGAATTCGACAACAAGTTTTTGCAGTCACACATAAAATATTTCATTTTGATCTACGTTAAGATCTCCTTCTATTTTGAGTGAAGAAAGATGTTCATTTCTTCTACAGGATGGTAAAGAGTACCTCCTTCAGAATTTCCAAAACAGTAAGGCGTACATCAAGCCCTAATACGTCGTTGGTCCTATAGGGGGTTAGATTGAGCCTGCATGTCCATGTAGTTGAGTCGGGTCGGGGTGAGTCTACATTTGCATTAAATAGAGAAAACAATGTCGAATGTGGGTATATTATACTCTAAATGAAGTTGTTATGGGTTGACAACAATAGGATTAAAAAAGAAACTATTCAGTTTGATAGCCATTTTCACGACAAAATGAATTTTTCTCAGTTGGTACGAAACAGTTAAAAGTATTTTTTAATTTTATTCTAAACGCAAAGAGTTTAAAATCTTTTATTTTACACGACTACCTTTTGGCCACTTCAACTTTGAATTTCGATCAAATCTGTTGGATAAAACTTTTCTTGAAATCAGAATAGTTCTCGTTATATTCGAGTTCACGCACTTTTAGCTCCTGCACCTCGCAACTAGAAATCACGACTACTAGAAACACACAGTCTCACAGATATGGAGATTTAACGTGCCTACGGACTGCATGCGAGTGAATTGCATCGCCACTGTACGGTTGATTGTCGGAGAATGTTACACCTATAAAAGCTATTTCGCTCAACAAATTCTCAAGTTCTTTTCGCTATTTTGTTTGTTTAGACATGGGTCATTCACTTGTGAACAAAAGACACTGTACTAATGCTAGCAGTTCAATTGGCATATTTAAGTTACTTAGCTGGGGAGAAGCGCTTCGATTTTTGTTTGCAGTGCTTTAAACGCTGTATTAGAAAAGACATATTACTGCTTATACAAACATTAGTGTAATCATCCAAGCGGAACACATAATTACATGCGTACATTCACTACATACGAACTAGATATGTTCGAACTGTCACAATTGAGAGAGCATTGCCTCCATCCGAACAGGCATCTCCTTCTAATGTCTTTGTTGGCTGATTGCATCTATTCACTGGAAATACCGGAATCTTTCTGAACGTGACAAAAATGGCCGAGGCTTTTTTGTATTTCGATGAAATCTAAAAAAACACTCTCCTTAACGTAAACAAAAGGTAGTATAAACATGATACACACGATTTTTGCTTTCAACATTACAATCGGTTAGTGCATAGATAATACAGAAAAGGAACTAGATGATAAACATTCCCTAGCTAAGTCTAATGAAACAAGTAGCTCTTTTGCACACTACACGAGCGATGCATAGCAGCTAAATGTGTTTCCTCCGGATGAGCATAGGATAAAACCAGTTTTTGTCGCCGTTTATGATTAAGAAGGTTTCCACCATTCTGGTAATTAACATACTGTAACATATTCTATTGAACTACTCGAATCATTTTCAAGATAATGTCGAAAACTTGCAACAACATACTTCAACCGGCGATATCATCTCCCGGAGTAAATATTATCATTCCTATGGGTGGCTTAGGTTCAAGATTTCAAACGGAAGGTTATAGATTTCCAAAGGTGAGAGTTAATTTGCATGGCTAGTGCAATAATATATTGAGGTTGTTATATTGAAATTCAGCCATTGATCAATATTGTTGGGCGACCAATGTTGTTCTTCTTGTTGGATCGACTAAAATTAGAGCCAGAGGATAAACTATTTGTTGCTTTATCACAAGGTATTGAAGATGAATTTCATGTTGGTGCACAAATAAAGAAAGAATATCCACAACTGGATTTACACGTGGTGATATTAAAATTTCAAACAAGAGGAGCTGCTGAAACCTTATTTGTTATTTTACAATCTGTAAGTTTTAATCACATTCGAACATTAGGAGTGTCGAATTTTTATTTAGATGGATTCTGTGGATTTATCACGAAAAACGATCTCCTTGGACTGTGATTGTAGCTGTTCACTAATTTCACATCTACTTTTCAACATCAAGCTCCCACTTTCGACTACATGATGTCGAGTGTTGACGAATCACTTGACCTTTATTAATGATATGATGAGGTGAGATTGTGAACAATACCATACTATTTACTTCTCGGATATATTAGGCACATTTCGTGCATCTGAAAGCTCATGCTGTTTTTATTTCGAAGACAGAGGGAATAAACCTGTTTTCTCATACTTGGAAATGGACGAAGATAATGTTGTTCACGCTGTAAAAGAGAAAGTGCCTATTTCTACACACGCAAATACTGGTAATAATAACTCCTCGTTAGCTCTGGTAACTATATCTGATACTATGTAACATTTGTCAATTCAGGAGCCTATGGATTTTCTTCTGGAAACGCGCTTCTTTCCAGTTGCGTTCGTGTGTTAGACGTTGGGGTAGACACGAGTGGTGAATATTATATTAGTAGTGTTATTACTCAGATGCTATCAGAAGGTCTCAAATTCATTGGTATATTTGTGGAGGATTTCAGTTGCATTGGCACACCATGGCAATTGAAAGAATTTTTATCAAAGGTAAGAATGATAAAAAGTTGCTTCCTTTCTAAAGCTTTATTATAATACCTTGATTCTGAAGGTAACCCATAATCCTTCCCTCATTACAAAAAAACGAAGATTTTGTTTTGATTTGGATGATACCTTGGTGACGTCTCCTGTTATCGCAGGAGATTACTCTACTGTGGAACCAAAGTGGAGAAACATTCGTTTAGTACAACAGTTACACTCCGCTGGTCATTACATTATCATTCAGACTGCTAGACGAATGCGCACCCATAAGGGTAATTTAGGTGCAGTTATGGCAGATGTTGCGCTAGTTACTTTCGACAATATGAAAAAATTTGGCATCCCATACGACGAAGTTTACTTTGGTAAACCATGGGCTGATGTTTATGTAGATGACAAAGCCGTTCATGCAATGCTGGACACAGAAAAAGTATCACAAAAATAATTTTCGCCATTTATAATCTTTGCAGCTTTTGTTCATTAAGGAAATAGGATGGAGTTTCGCGGACGAGGGAAATAGCAGAACGCGTACTGCCATTGCAGCACGTTCCTGCAACAATGTTCAAATCAGAGGCGACACTGTGATAAAAACCTCTAATAGCAATAAGATAGTTGGTGAAGTTTATTTTTATGAGCATATACCAAAAGAAATAAAACATCTCTTCCCACGTATTATTGAATCACTTAAGAACGAAGCCACATCTACTTATACAATCACTATGGATAAAAGTGAGTGAGAATTTATAGTTTCTGTGTTTCAAACAATACTTCTTGTTATATTTGTGAAGATTTCTTGTCATTTTGTTTTAGTTGAGGGAGTTACATTCTCTCACCTTGCCACGTCCAGATGTCTGACAAAAGGACGATTTATAAAATTATTAGAAGCTCTGCGATTTATTCATTCAAGTCAAGCGCATCTCGAAGGTGATGAAAAATTAACAGAAATGAAAACAGCTTGTATTTATGCTAATGGTGCTAGTAAAGTTCGTGCAAGACTACATCAACATAAAGCATTGTATGAACAGCTTGACAGTGATGTGCATTTGACAGTAAATGGAATTTTAAACTCATTGGATGCATACGAACAAGCTGATGCTGGTGTTAGAGCGGCGGTTGTACATGGTGATCCTGTTTTTAGGTAGTTCTGCAATTCGCCTAACTTGTTGAATGCTTGATGTTTTCTTCATAACTTTTCTTTAGTAATGTGTTATTAGAAAAAGGTGGTGAGATTCGACTTATTGATATGCGTGGTATGTTGGGTGATGTAGCCTCAATGTGTGGCGATGCTCTCTATGACATTGCAAAAGTTTTCCAATCTTTGTGTGGTAAGTTTTCTGAATATCAGTTTGCATGAATCTCAATTCATCAATATATTTTCTATTTCCACTTAGGTTATGATTTCGTATTACTAGATTTACCGATGGCATCGAAAGATGTTGAAATTCTTGCAGAATTAAAAGAAATTTTAAGATCATTTGTACAAGCTCATTATAACATTCGCACTTTTCGAGATGTAGAGATTTTGACCGCTTCCTTGTTCTTCAGTTTAATACCTTTGCATGATCGACCGAATCACCAGAAGGCGTTTTACTCTATGGCTAGAGGACTAATCTTCCCCCTCGAAACACTAAATCATGCTAAGAATTTGACGAAAAGTCGATATATGGATATGGATCAGGGGATCAATAGAGAAAATTAATTTTTTTTGTCGTTCACATATTTTTAATAACATTGAATAACTACTGTTTTTAAACTAAGTATACCATATACATTAAAGGTTCGTGATCTATTAAAAGTTGGACATACAGCTCAATTTCGTATCTATCAAATTTGATACTGACTGCTAACGACGTAAGCAGAGACTATCGTAATGTACTGCAGTACATTACGATAGTCTCTGTTTAGATGGGTATCAGTTTCTAAGACAATGCGACTATAAACTTTGAAACTAATTGCACAGTCCACTGACTCTTTGTAGTTAGTTTTTCAGTAAATACGACTATATCTCTTAACATGCGTGGAGCGTCATTCGCAGGATTTTGCTGATCGCTGAACCAAACTTTTTTCATTATACTAGTTTCTAAATTTTCTTACTGAGCCATTAGGGTCTCCTCTTGTCGTAATTGTACGGAATCTTCGTCAGAATCGTACTACGTCTCACTCTGGCGAGCTCGTACTGCTCTACAATCTCCCGTATGCAAATGTTTTGTTGAATTTAAAGTTTTATCAAAAGAAGGTACTGTCGCTTTATTATGGTGAGCTACGGATTCCGACTTCTACAATAGCCTAATATAACCTTTCGCAGATTTCCAAACTATTATGATTTGTCGAGCTATCTTCTCCGTATGAAGTTCTACTAATAGTTGTTGCTTTTATTAGTTAACTTTATCTGAAAAACATTTTTATTACTATTTTATACTTTGTGTAATTCCTGACTATTTGAAATCAGGCCTGGTTTAGATAGTTACTTGGTCCATTTATGGGGATAGATATGTCAGCAAGACCTGCCTCCAATTAACCGCAAGGGTTAGAGAACATTTGACTGATCAGGAGAAATTGTTATCGACATATTCAACTGTATCGACTATTCGCTCTCTAGTTGTGAAAACGTATAAACCTCAGAAAAGAGACATGCATTGTCAGAAATAAATCTTGATGAAACAGATGATGTCATTGCTACATATTCAAATCTAAAAGTAATATGAACAAACAGCAATACACCGCGAAATCAGGTTTTGGCAGACGCTATACGGTCATACTATAACAGCGGCGGATTTTCTAATCATAACGACAGAATAGCATAAGTAGCGCTTACTAGTAAGGGAATCACTACTTATACATGCAACTACATCAAAACTAAATGACACCGATGGTTCGGTTCCAAACGGTATCGATAGCAATTCGATTAGAAGTTTATATAGCGACAAACGTTTTATGCCACCATCAAGTTCAATGGACTAGGATATTACCTTCATAGTTGATGTTGTTGAGGTTTTATAACTATAACATCATATTTTATGAGGCGGAGTGTCTCGTTCTTTCGTTATGTGAGCGAAAGGCACAGAATATTCTGTTTCGAAGAGTGTGATGTCATATTTTATAGAATTTTCTTTTTCTTTTCGTCATGAAAAAATGAAAAGGATGACTAACATAGGTTACTTTTTACTATTGCCGTTAGATCCTTGTTTGAGAATGGCCGTTTAAGGTCGAAATATCGCAAAAGAATAAATATGATTAAAAATTTCAGAATAGCTGTAATTCTAATCGCTCATTGTCAAAAATCATTGCCCTTATACTCAGGAAATGTTCTATCTATGTTGAATTCGAGAAGTTTCAATTACATAATTTATTGAAAAAGAGTTCTGAAACCTGAATTTCACTGTAATAAACTCAAACCTTTCTCCAAGTACTAACAAAAGTTCCATTCTAGAACTTCTAGAATGGAACTTTTGTTGGAAATATCGTTAAGCGGCTGACGACGATAAATGATTTATCGTCGTCAGCCGCTTAACGATATTTGGCATTACTCCTTCATTTCGTTTAACGTTGACCGAGGAACTCTCAGAATTGTTTCTTATGCACTCATGAAGGATTTTTTAAGCATATCAGTCGATAGAGCATGTTCGAAAACCTGTATTTGATTTCATTTCAGCCTTAGTTTCCAGTTATTGGCTGAAGCACGAGAAAAGGCTTTATCATCAGATCCATCTCTACATCTGTACAACTAAAATTTTGAAAACAAGGAGTTGGTAGTGCGAAAACGTAGATTTTCTTAGATTATCAGGTATACTCTATCTGCGTCGACATCAAAATTATTTTCTGTTCACTTTCGCTTTGGACCAAATTTTGAATAAAAGCAGTACAAATAACACTAGAACTTCTCTATTATTGATAAAATATAAAACGCCTAGTGCACTGTATGGAAAAGGATGAAGAAGAAAAAGAAAATGAAAAACATGCAGTGAGAACGAGAGCTTAAAAATTTCCACGATAAAATTCAATGCCATTAAGTTTTTTTCACTTCTTTTTGCATAACTGCAGAAGAATAGGATAAGAATCCCAAATAAGCATTTGGAACATAATCATGGAACGAAATCGAAGAAGATACTGAATGTTTTTTAGTCTCTAATGGCAATTGCTAAACCTTCATTTCTTTATATTCAGCTTTGCTTTTTTCTTTAGCTACTTGTGTCTCATTGCTGTTGTTCATGGTTGTCGAGAATAAAAAGAATTGACCAGATATCGTTATTTTTATTCTGGAGGAATATTCATCATGGCCTCGAGTGTACTTTTGCATTATAAAATGAAATGATCACATTTGAAATATTCTGCAGTTTATCGTTTTTTCCTTTACGTCGTTACGAGTCAGCGATTTACCCAGTCTATCACTTAAAGCACGAAGTAAGATGCAAATAACAAATGTGTACTGTACCTGAATGAATGTTAGAGAGTAGATACGTTTTCATGGTATAGATGGGATATATAGAAGACCGCATAGCTTAGATAAAAATAATTAAGATTTTCAACAAGCTTTATTAAGAACCATGTAAGCCCATGTTTATCAAATTGCCAATTAGCCGCGAACCGGCACAAAATGCTGGGTTAACCGCGGTCAGTTGACGGTTTTTTGCTTAGCCAGTGATATCAGTACAAAGTCTCCTCTGAATGTTTTTTCACTGTTCTTTTGAATGTTGAGCTTTCATGTGTTCCATAGCAGTAAAAGTATCGGTTAGTCACAGTCCCATATCGGTGAAGTTTTGGACTGAGCAGTAGCTACCTGCCTATCAGGACTCTTGGACGCAGTCTGGAAGATATTCAGATTAAGTAGAAGTTCACACTTCAAGAAGTCATGGAAAAAATTCTGAAATGTTTTCGATAATCCATGTTGTCCTTATATACATATAATAACTGCAAAACAAAAACGGTGATTGGAAAAGAAACGGTTAACCATCGGTTCTCCGAAATAATGCGGTCAATTGGCGGTTAATTTTTCAAACGCGGTATCAAAAATACCGCTAGTTAAGCGCGATTAACTGACGGTTTACAGCGAACCGCAGTTAACCCACGGTTTTTTATAAAAATAGGCGCTTCTTTACTTTCTTTCTGTACTGCACGTTTTTTCAAAAAGATCGAACAATATATTTTGGACTGACGTGAGACCTTCTCAAGTTGTAGTCACAACACTCTCCAAAAATGAAGCTCTCTGAAGTTTTGACAATAAACACCCTTAACCCTTTACCCCCCACAACAGTTCCAGAGGATCCACTGATCAAATAACTACTGGAATAGAGTATTGGTGACTCCAATATGGCAATAGTATGGACAGATCGATCAGGCGCACGCTCGTTTGTGC
>CAJNOQ010008848.1:0-10798 GCA_905250885.1 Didymodactylos carnosus | reverse complement strand
ATTCGGAATCAGCGCAGTTAGGAGTACCTGGCTATGTAACTTTCGACTGAAAACCAAGATAGTGCTTCAGTTTTGCGTTGCGGGCACCTTATTTATCTTTTCTACAAAGCTGTACACATTCAGAACTCAGAAAGGAGAAATTATTCATTCTTTGTTATTCCACATCTTCCAGCAATAATTAAATCTCATTCAAACGTGAACAAGCAAAGAGTAAAGAAAACAAAAATTGTTATGTTTTCTTCCTGCATATCTAAGAGAAAATTCCAATTTTTATTTTCATGTTTTCTTTTCACTAAATTTTTTCATTTTTTATGAAGTAATACTCCTTTTTATTCGCCAGCTTCGAAGGCTAAATGGCATCCGGTCGCAGGTAGGCATGGGACGCACCGAGTATCTCGGTATTCGGTATTCGGGACTCGTTTCAGTCTCGGTATTCGGTATTCGGAGTTCGGTCTAGTCTCGGGATTCGATTCGTATCAGGTGTTAACTAGTTTTATTTTATAGTTTTTTCTGCATATGGAATACCGAGACTAGAACGAGTCACCAATACCGAATACCGAGAGCAGAACGAACCTTGACTATCGGACCCGAATCTTTCGAGCAAGATTCGGTTTCGCTACATGCCTAATCACATGCAAGACACTTTTTCTCAGCAGACACATCACTGAAGTCGCATTTTCTTTTAGAGTGTATTGTCTAAGATTTTTTCCAGATTGAATAAAAATCTGCTAGAGTCTTAATACTAAGAACGATAACGAAGAGAAATTTCTGAAGAAGAGGCTGAGATTTTTACTACAAGCAGTAACCGGGCTTCTTTCCAACTGAAATTTTATGTATGAATTGTGTAATGAGATTTATTTATACAAAACTCAAAAGACGAAAAGTAAAAACAAATGAAAGGGTTTCTTTTATTGCTATTATTGATTGAAGAAGGCAAGTAATGGTACTGTTTACTTTTTTAGTTTCTGTTAAGAATTTTTTTTTGCGTTTTTTTACGGAGAACAACATTTGTGAAAACGTTTACTCGATTTATGGTGGCGGGTTTCACTCACTGTTTTATAAGCACTGACAAAGTAATACTTTGAATCTTCGGCTTATTTTTGAAACGTCTCTTATGCGCGGGAAGGTAAACATTTTTTGGATATCTTTGCGTCATCCTGTAGTCGTTACTTCTCCATCCCCAAACACCCAGCTACTTAAATATATTGACAGTCATCCTCTATCGCTGATCTCTAGCCATGCGCATCCGCCTACTCAGAATCTGAAGTCAGCTCTCTGGAATGTTGACTATGTCTGCTTTAAAAAAGTTGTGGCATCACTCGTAGCAACTTTCATGCGGTCTGAACCTTTCTGCTCGATACGATTCGCTCCCAAATTCAGCCACTCCTCGAGAAGCAGTTCCTTTTGTGCGGACGGTTTCGTTCCCATTCTCATTGAGTTGTAGAATAGTTGCATACTTGAATTCAAGTTTCAGGTATGACATACATGTGGACACTTAGGCAGCTTTCCTTGTAAGACTTGTAATAGTCTTTCCTTTTCAACGAAAATTTAGAAGAATGTGATTGTCATAGTGTAAGCATAGTTTGCGTAGCTCTCCTAGTTATGCCATATCAATACGTTCATTCATGAAACTTTGTATATAAATTGCTTGAACTTTTCAAGCAAATCACATATAAATTGGAGTTCACAATTGATTGAGATTGATGGAATGATGGAATTGCATCGTTGAGAGTTTTAGTTTTCGACATCATTTATGCATATACTGTAAATATAGTAAAGCAATTTTGCTGCACATTCGCGTACCAGCAACGTCAGAGTTTGCGACAAGACCTTGAGTAGTATTGCCTTTATTAACCTTCTGCTAGCTTTGGACGACACAGATGCTCTGTTTTCATTTCAAATAAATTATCAGGATCATACTGTATGGTTTAATTTTCTCAGAAAAAATGACAATGAGGACTACCCTCACTACACTTCATCTTGTCGTGGAAAACGGGGATGAACCAAATATTCGTCTGAAGAGAAATGGTATGGTACACATTTCTATACCATCATTAGACAATCAACACAGATTGTCGAACAAGACACTCAACGTTGGTCATCTCTGTATTGTCTTGAATAAACTGCGAGGTCATTGGAAAATCGAAGGAAAGTCAACAGTAAGTTTACCTACACTATTCAATAATATATATCACTGTAAGACAAGC
Source organism: Didymodactylos carnosus (assembly GCA_905250885.1). Taxonomy (NCBI): domain Eukaryota; kingdom Metazoa; phylum Rotifera; class Eurotatoria; order Philodinida; family Philodinidae; genus Didymodactylos; species Didymodactylos carnosus. Next base: position 8,591 of record CAJNOQ010008848.1, on the reverse strand, counting down.
GTACATGCTTTAAATACATGTACAAATAGAAATAGATAGAAGGTGGTTAGTTTTCATCCACAATCTTAGTTCTTGATTGTTATAGGAAGCGATCGATCTGACCTTCATATTGCTCCGATTATTTAATCAAAATATATAAAATATTTCTCTAATATTTTCATCAATGCCCAAAAGGTCAATATTGGAAACCTTAAGTCACGTATTACGAGATGCGTTTTGTTGATGTCAAAAACAGTCTCTAACTTCGCCTCAGTTACCATAGCCGTGTGAGAGACTCCTATTTTACCTGGTATGGACGTTGAGGCTTCTGTTTGTTACGTGGTGAAAAAGCGCAAATGCGTCTTTCTCTGGCCTACCTTGTCATATTTTGGTGATAGGGATAAAAAACATAGTGTGCTGATTTCCTAGATTTTAGACTGTTTCCTTGATTTTAAATAAAAAATTTCTAATTGCGAGTTTCTTAATGAAAGATGGCAGTGTCTCTTCTTGACTCACATCCATGCTCTGGTCACTTTATGATTGTCTTATACCTATTCAATTTTAACGTGAGTTTAGACTGATGCTGTTGGGCATTTGCCTGAATTCAATCTCCTCGTCATGCAAGGAAAAGTTACTGTGATCAATATTCGAACGTCGATCGAACAAATGATATTTATTGCACCTATGATTACAGTTAAAGGATCAACAGTTGGCAAACAATTACATTTCCGATCTACCAGCGGATCTTTGCGTATAGAAAATTCAATTTACTGTGAAAATTTGCATTTATCTGCTTCTGACAAATCCATTCGACTAAGCAACGAAGCATCCATCGATTGCAAATCATTCACAGTGTCTGGAAAAGGACTTTTCATTGACGGAAAAGTTTTTTCTACGTGGGATAATAAGCAGCTTAACTTGGATCTCGTCATTGAGAAACTGCATGTGGGTATAGACGGTAATATTGGCGCCAAAAATCGTGAACATATGTCAGATATTTTAACTGGAAGCATCAAAGGACAAGTGGCCAACTTCGGCACAATAACTGCTAGAAAGATAATTATATTGCAGATTGGTGGTACCATTCTATCGTTGGGAAACAACAGAGACGACTCCGCACATCGCGGTTTTGAAGCGACAAAGCAAACACGACGCGTAGGCTTGAGCACCACTAATCAGATAGTGCACCCTATGAGCATTGCATTAAATGGTGCTATCCGTGAGAAAAATGTCGATAGAGTAATTAATCTCCTTGAAAGGGGTGTAGATCCGGATGACATCATGTTTGACGACAGCACAAAAACAACGACAACACCGAGACATACGTTGATGCAAGCATATCGTGAAGCATTGAGCGATGCGACTAGAATAAAGAATCCAGAAGATATCGCCACAATTCGTGCCTTATTCGAAGCAAAATGCTGGAGACGTGGTACTATCAAAGCACCAGCGATTGAGATGACAATCGAAGGAGATGTATTGGATTGTGCGCAGTTTCACGCAGCAAATTTGAAATTGATTATTTGGGGAGAGATAGAGTGTGAAGTAGATGCAATTTGGACTAGTGGTTTCGTCGACATTACTACTCAAAAGAATATGAAACTTTTTGGTCAAACAAAATTGAATGGAGCATTTCTGAAGATTGCTGGTGATCTAATCACAGATAAAAGCGCCAAAGTAGCTATCGAGAAACAAGCGATCATTCGTGCAAGACATTTTGAATGCGCAGGCGAATGGTATGTCGAAGAAAAGATGGATATCCGACTCATGGGGTCTTGCAATTTCGCCTTTGGGTCAGCTTTGTCGTCAAACCATCTGTTTATGTTTACAAAAGAAAACTGTATCGTTTCGGGCCATTGGGTATTGGACAGCTTAGAGCTTTTTGTTACCGAACAATTTCTTGCTACACCCACTGCAACGATCATTATCAAAGAGAGTGGTACTCTCGTGAGTAAGAATTATCACAATCAAGGACAGTTGACTGTCGGTCGCAATATACAAATTACTACTGGAACCATGGCACAAGCCGAAAACGCTACAATTACCGTAAAGGATGAATTCAAACTGGTAGTGTTAACGGTATCCGACAGAAATTGGAGTCGACAAGTGATCGCTAATGCGGTGTTTATTGCTACTGCAAATCTCCTGCGATGTAGTGGAAAAATCAATGCAAATTTGACCGAAATACGACTGATGAATCGCGACTTATCACAGTTTGTTCTGAATGGCGACATGTCAGTGAAACTGGGTCCACTATCGTTGTTTGGAGAGAGTGATAATCAAGTAGTTGTTACAAAAGAACATTATTTTCCTGGATTCATCTTGTCCAATGGAATTTTGAATGCCAAAGCTATCATTGCGCCAGGAATTGCCATCGAGCTAGGGAATAATAGCCAAGTCACTCTCATCGGTATCAATACTACTAGTAATAATGATCATGAAATGACACTGAAAATAATGCTTTATTGTGGATGGTTGCATACTCATCCAGAATCAGTTATTAATGCCACTAGTGACGAGGATGACATACCCCAACGATTTATTTGCGAACATACATGGATTCATGCAGGTACTCTACAACAAACAAGTACATTGGTAAACTTTTCGGTCAACTACCTTATCAATACTGGCCGGTTAACTTTTCTTGGCTTTGAAAATCATTTATTTAAAGCAGTTTTTCTTGTTGGAGAACGATTGGTGAACAAAACCACAATCTCATCTGTCATTCTTCAAGTCATTGGCATGGGTACAATGGAAAACTGCGGTCAAATTACAGTAAAAAACAGCATCGCAGTCAAAACACACGATTTCGTTAATCAATCTGGATCGATTGATGCGCAGAAAATCTCAATAGAATATCTTACAAGCGAGGTGACTAATTTGTCTGGAAAAGTTAACGCATCCATGAGTCTATCTGTCAATGCCACAAAATCAGCTAGGTTCGACTTTCTCTGTACCAACATCGACCAAGAATACTTTTTGCTTCCACAAGAGCAATTCTTAATGAAATGTCCGAAGCAACTTAGAATTGCTGCTGCTATTCAATATAGAAAAATATCAATGAGAGCAAGAACCACTTTGTCCACCAGTCAACAAATTGTCATTGATTCAGTAACTGGTTTTCCAAGCTGCATCGTTAATGTATCTGAAAGTTCAAGAGTTAGTGAAAAAAGCGAACAAATTCCAGCCCATGGCACCCCACCACAAATTTCAGTACTTGTGACTGAAAAAGGTATTCTGTCTACAGAGTTACTCAACATTCAAGGACAATGTCAGCAGTTCGACTTTACGATTAATGGAACAACAAAAATTGATAACCTTCAAATAGCTAAAACTATTGATGTTATATTAGTACAAGGATGTGGTCCAGATCAGACAGTAAAACAAATTTTTTGTCATGGAAAATCTTTGGAACTTGGGAATTTGTCAAATTTAGGGACCTATTTAATTGACTGTACTTCAATCACTGTATTGAAGGGTAGTTCAGTTGAACTCGGAAGTGCAGAAGAAGAGATCACCAAAGTATCAGCCGTGGAAAATATTCACCTTCTGGGAGATGTTCAAGTAAAAAACAGTCTATTATTTTCATCGAAAACAGATGTAAAACCGTCGGTGAATATAGAAGGAACAATAATGGGTACGGCAACGAATTCTACACTTTTTCACATTGATGGCGCTACACTGACTGTCTCAGGAACAATCCACAGATTCGAAACATGTGAAGCAAAAATCAAGACGCGTTTGGACGTTTTAGATAATGGCAACTTTCATAGCATGCAAACTTTATCTATAGACGGCGAGTGGATAATCTGGAACGGAAAGGTTAGTCGATGCAAAAAAGTGATAATCACCGCATGGGGACTTCTGTGCTCTGGTGAAATAATTACGGAGATTGACGAGCTGGAAATGCAATCGGGTTTAGTTTTCTCGAACATAGGTCGAATCAGTGGTACGCTATCGACATTTGGTGCTCCATTCATATTCAATGTTTCATTAAACAACACGAATGAAGCTGCGGCCATGGGTACTAATGCTACTAAAGGTATTTTGGATATTAAAGCACTGGTATGTTTGTGTTCTGCTAGTCAAATGCACGCAGCTAGCATACAAAACACATCTGTGCTGCTATTCAAGTTTGCAGCACTAACCGCTGCTGAAACGTTGACCAACGATCAATTGAAACAGTGGAAAAGTACCGTTGATGATCTCAGTAAAAACTTCTCATCAGAATCAGTATCTTACGAGGATATTTGCCGAACGATGCAACAGATGTCTGGATCTAGCTTAAAAACTGAAATACAAATGAGAGATGTAGTCGATTTATATGCTACGATCAAATCGATAGTTAGTCAAATGAAAAACAATGGAATATCAACATTTAGTGTTCCTGTTTTAGTTGAAGCGTTGATGAAAGCGAACAATCACTTTCAAAATGTTTCATCTATCAAAGAACGTTTGTTACGGGTGCCACAACTGGCTAGAGAACTGTATAACAAAGGAGTTCGAAAGCTGAAGTCATTGCATGAAACGTTCGGATTCAGTGGAATAAAACCAACTGATCCAACAAAAAAAGGAATTCAGGAGACTGGTATGTGGTCCTATCAGTCTGGTCTTATGGCTGCTGGAGCTGGTTACACGGCAATGTTTGTCGAATCATGGTACAATGATGGGGCAGTGTCATCGTCAGCTGGAGATATTCATATCGGCAGCAAAAAAATCACGTAAAGTTCAACTGGTCGACTTCTCAGTGCATACGGATCATTATTTCTTGAAGGAGAATCAGTCGACGTTAGCAACAGTTCGGCTGCGAAAGAGATGTTGATTCAGGTAAGCCAGTTTTCTTTATGGAACGGTAACATAATCTCAAATATATGTACTCTCACACTTTTTCGCTATTATTATATGAGAACAAGCAGTCACTTTTCCCCCAATTGTACAGGTAACTTGTTGACAAAGAGCTAGTCAGCGTCCCAATAAAGTCAACGAGATGACTATTGTTCGGTAAAACTCGACGTCATAATCTCAAAAATTCTGTGATTCCAGTCATTATAATTTTCTCAACACATATAGGCATGATAAGTATGACTGATTAATAAGTGTAGGACGAAGTGTAATGGTCATGTCAGAGCAGCTTTATCGATTATAGTAATAATCAATAGATGCATTGCGCTAAACAAACGAGTTGCTTTATTATGACGCTTCTTATCATCAGAACTTTGTACTTAGCTTGAGACACTTTTATGCATATGTTGATCATGTGAAAAATATTAGAATCTCGAGTTCTGATTTGAGTTACTCATACAGATCCTTTTTGACGGCAGACAAAGAATAAGGTAAAAAGAAGTGTGTCAATCTTATATAAGAGGCAGTGTTTTGAGATTACAGTCGAGATACTTCTGTCCTATCACTTTTACACACGATGCGTCAGTAACAGAAGTTATCGATCCTGTTCCATAATGTTATCTGATATATTCAATTGATCAGTGAACACACTATCAATAAAACATTCCTTTAGTTATGAAATACGTTATTGTATTTTGAAAAGATCATGCGATGTAGGTTTTCATAGTGTGTATTAACACATTTTTAATAATAAATGGATACTGATTTAGGCGAGCAAATCTCTAGCTGCAGCAAATATCGACGCAAAAATCGCTAAACTTGTATCTCTAAGTGGTAACATCAATGTTTCTGGTGCAACGGCAAACGAAATAATCGTTCAAGCCAACAAAGGCGCTGTGACTGCAGAAAAACTGACTGTCGATCATTTAGTTGCCTCAGCCAAGAACGATCTGAAGTTGGGTGAAATAAAAGCAGAAACGATTATAGCAAAGTCTGAATGCGGTGCATTTGAAGCCACCGGTAAAATTGAAGCAGACAAGATGGCTATTTCTGCAGAAAAAGATATCAAGTTATCCTACGATAATAGCAGCAAAGCCGACCATAAATTTGGTTCATTGTCTTTAGACACGAAGCGAATGCAAAAAAAAGAACTGTATAGTATGCTAGAAAGTAGTGGTGCTTTTGCCTCAATGCAGATTTCTGACAAATTGGATCTGGCTGTCACTGATCAAGCAATAGTTCTCGGTTCAGTCAATCGATCTTGTGATCTCTCAGTAACAGGTAACGAGTGTTATTAAATTGTTTGAAATTCAGTCAAAGATTGTGTGTTACTCCGAAAGAAAAGAATCGACATATTCGTTCGTTTATAGTAGTATCATCACAATTTTAATTCAGTCATAAAAATATTTTTTAATGAGAAAGCTTTTTTATTCAGTACTGCAACGAATTAAAATAACAGTCCAAGAAATACTGCTGGTTAGGGTTGGTTGTGAACCCTTAGACAGGCCGCACTCAACTCATGATTCAATGCTACAAATCAGATAACGTGGGTTCTTGCTTTTGTACTTATAAATAAGCGTTGGATCATGTCACTTACAGCCAAATTGATGACTTGAACGTATCTTATCTATAGTGTTCATTTCGAGTCCAGAACTATTATTCAACTCCGTAACCTGTGCTTTAGATTCGATATAATGAATTGATCGGTATTAGACTGTGGATTTGTCTAATCCAGCCATGAAGTGAAAGGAACAAACATACACAGCATTCTGTTAAAATTTACAAAAAACTTTGACTATCTGACAACGAATACGATTTCTTTCATTGACAAAATCTGGGCACTCACTTACCCCTATCTTACGCACTGAATTGTTGTTGTAGTCCTTTTAATATATGATTAAAATCGTTTTTATAGCAGATTCCTAGAGTAGTAATAACATCGAAAGTTTTTGCACTAAAAGTTTATCTTGGCTAAAAAAGCTCTAGCTTCAGCAGAGAGTGCTTCTTACTCTCTAAAAAAAATCCTTAGCTTACAAAACGAATAGCGGTTTTGGCATTTGCTCCTAATAGAAACCGATATCCGTGTCGTACCACCCTGCGTAACCGTTTCGCAGAACACGCTTCAACGTTTTTTGCCTTGTGAAGAAACGGATTTAGGTTTTGTACCAGGGAAAAAACGTTGAAACGTATTCTGCGAAACGGTTATGCAGGGTGGTACGACACGGATATCGGTTTCTATTAGGAGTAAATGCCAAAACCGATATTCGTTTAGTAAGCTACGGATTTTTTTTAGAGACTAGGCGTCACTCATCAGTTGAACTTTCAATGTACTTTAGATTCTACACAGAAGAAAACTTTTTCATATTCGATATACTCATCGCGAAAGAGTTTCAAAAGAAATTCAGACACTATAATACGTTCTCTATAGTGCATAAGAACTTGTTGTACTTCTGGCAATTCCACTTCTCGTTCATCAGACAACGTAGTATAGTAATCCATATATAATACACATGCGCATGAGTTGATTTCGAAGATCTACATGTATATGCATCGTGAAATTCTATCCAAATATTTCTGCATTTATCACTAGGAGCTTCTATTTTATATTGCAGGCACATCGGTGAAAGTTTCGGGTGACGTGTCAGCCAAAAATTTGAACCTAACTGCTCTGCGTGGAAATGTAAGCGTCGATAAAAATGCACACCTCAGAGCTGAAAAAGATCTTAACATGAAAGCAAAAGAAAATGTAGTCATGGAGGCCGGATCTAAAGCGACAGCTGGTCAGGATGTTAACATGACAGCAGAGGAAAAGTCGATTCAGCTGACAAACGCCACTGTGACCGGGGGTCGATTTGTGGGCATGGATGCAAAACAAGATATTAAGATTCATGCAGAAAAGGAACCTGGACAACGAGCAAAAGCAAGTAAAGTGACTGCTGGATCAGGAAAGGAGTATGGCGAATACGGACGAAAACTGGGTATTAAAATGAACGCAGGTAGAGACCTGACAATCAAGGCTTCGGAAGTATCAAGCAAAGCTGACAATGTTATTCAAGCAGAAAACAATGTCGAGATTCTCGCTGAAACAACTGAAAAATCAAAAACTACGAAGAAAAAATCTGGATTGTTTGGTTGGAAGACAACTACAACTACCGAAAGTTGGACAGAAGTTGATGAATCGACTGTTAAGGCCGGGGGGAAAAACATCATAACCGCTAAGAAAGGGTATATTTTGAGCGTAGCTTCAAATCTAAATGCTGTAGAATCGAATTATTTACATGCCAAAAAAGACATCAAACTGCTGGATATTGTTCGAAGTCGTCGACAAACAACAGAAACAAACAAATGGTGGGGATTGTCCAGCTCAACTGACGTCTCAAATGTGCAAGAGAGTTTCGCGAGTCATTTGATAAGCAAAGGTGAAGATGCAACTATTATCGTATCTGATGAAGGCAACATTCACTTGGAAGGAACTACCGCTGATTGTTCAGCAGGTAAACTGGAACTTATCGCTGAGCAAGGTGAGGTGTTAATTAAAGAGCGAATTTTAACGGACACTAAATCACACACAGAGTCCGGTCTTACTATTGGCATTGGAACAATTGGATATGAAACGAAAGAGTCGAATTCACGCCAAGACCGACTACCCACTGAAAAAAATAATCAAAATTCATGCAGGATCCCGCAGGACTTTGCGCAGGATCCCGCGGGTTATCGGTATTAAAATATCTGGCGATGTTTCTTACCTTTACGCAGGATTTTTATACTGC
>CAJNOQ010008846.1:0-10799 GCA_905250885.1 Didymodactylos carnosus | reverse complement strand
AAAATGGAACTGTATCTCTTACTCCGAAAATAGCAGTAAATATCTTACTTTTGAAACGAGAGTAAATTCCTAACTACGAAACTGAGAGTAAGCCTTTTGCTCTCAAAATGGGAATAAATGTCTTACTTCAAAATTGAGAGTAGACGTCTTACTCTAAAAATGAGAATAATTGTCTTACTCTGAAAGTACAAGTAAACGCTTTACTCCGTAGGATATTCTCGTAAGTCAAAGGCATAATTTTCGGAGTAAGAGAATCCTGATTTCGTAGTAAATTTTTTCAAAAAGCAGAGGGGATCCTCCGCTTATCGGGGCGCCCCTGAGTGAGAGATCAAAATCTTTCTGATTCCTGAATACTTACATAACACCAATTACCCGTCTCTCTGTCAGTATACTTATTTTTGTCCAACGGATCACCACATCCCGTACATTTATAACAGTTAATGGCAACGCTCAATTGTTGTGCAGCTGAAAGATGAGAAATGAAACGTCGTTACATTCCATTATTTACCGCTGTGCTACCGCATACCCAATAAGATCAAACATGTGAATAAAAATACTTGACTCGACATCTTTTAATTGAATCGGTTCTTTTTTGATCTTCTACTCTGGAATTATGAATATAGATGTTATAAAAAGAATTTTTCTTAATACTGATCTGATGAAGAGAAATTCAAAGTCATCTCGATTAAATTCTATTAGAGTCATAAAGAGAGACACTGGTAATATTAAAAGAGAAGAATGATTTATTCCGTCAACAAAACAAAAAGCGTCATCACTCTTAGATATAGAGTACATAAACTAAATAAACTTTAACACCCCCTCTCAGATGTACGAAATTTTTGTAAAAAGGTCAATATTGAGCAAAGCACATTATTCACCAGCCTAGGATGTCTGCTGTCAGAATTTATAACAGTAAGATCGTCATTCAAGGTTTCTGCAGTTTTTCAGGAAGTCTTTCGGAAGCGCTGAAAAACTGATTTTTTCACTAATTGTGTGTTATCAATACAAATTCGAGAGGAAAAGTGGTCCTAAAGTGACTAGGATGTAGAGTTTTTCTTCCTTAAACTGAATATAAGAAAAAATACTATTTTCATCGAATAATTGTCGATTATATCCAGATGGAAGGGAGTGACAGCTTCAAACATCTTAAAGTCGGTAAAACACAAGCTTTTCGCTTCCATTGAAGGAATTTAAAACGATTTTAGATGACTTCAATAGCTTGCAGAATAGAACATGCACAAATCGTGAGAAGAACTATTTTGTCGACTACAGAAATATTTTTTTAACTCATATCCCGTTTGATAATATATTTTTTTGTGTTAAAATAATTACATGATTTACGAATGTTGTCAACTTTCTGAGTTATAGAAAACAAAAATGAAATTTTATTTTTATCTGATTTTGATGTTTCATTTCTACTTTATTTCATTTTCTATATAAAATTAATGTGATTTCTTCACCGAATAAGTAAAGTTTGAACACACATTATCTCTGATTATCGTGACCCGAAGGGAAAGCCAGAAAGTCATGGTAATCAAAGAGACGATCAAGAAAAAAAGAAAATTGATACCAAGCAAGAAAGTGAGAAAGAAGAAATTTTTCGTATTTACACACCTTCTAAGCACAATAAAAGCTTAGTTAGTAATAAATTCTATACATCTGTAAAAACCATAGATCTATACAGATTTTATGAAGTATTTTATCAAATCTTGAAGAGAAATTCAAGGTTATTTCGATTAAATTTTATTAGAGTCATAAAGAAAGACACTGGTAATATTAAAAGAAAAGAATGATTAATACTATTTTCATCGAATAGTTGTCGATTATATCGACTTAGAAGATACTGACAGCTTCATACATCTTAAAGTCAGTAAAACACAAGCTTTTCGCTTCCATTGAAGGAATTTAAAACGATCTTAGATGACTGCAATAGCTTGACGTTTTCATGTGAAAACTACCTGCATATTTTATCCGCAAGGATTTCACCCTGAGGAGACTGATATTCGAATCAAGCATGTCGAGAAACCTTTCTCACCTATGTTTGAGCTCGAAGGCAGACAAAACGTTTCCCTCAACATTTTTGCCTCAGGTTCCCCTCAGGTGTTTTGCCCAAAATTTTGGACGAAATTTTTGTTTTTGTGAAACAGATCGAACTATATATCATTCAATGCAGTTTTTCTCGTAGATTTCGAATATCATATTGCTTTTAAACAAAAATGCTTCTGAACGTTTAAAAATTAAGTTTTTCACTTTTTTCGTTCTACATATATACGTTTGTGTTTAGAGGTGGCACTTTACTAGTTACTCGGCATTACTTTACCAGGGAAAGTAACGAAGTTAGTTACTTAGTTACTGCCCATGTGCTGAAAATCGCTTCATTTTTGTCGATTAATCGCGATGGTTGAAAAAATCGATGCTCAGTCGCAATTCGGGAAAAAATGGTCATTTAATCGCGATTAAGTGATAATTTTTTCGTGCATCGCGATTAATCGATGACTTTGTCAACCATCGCGATTAATCACGAAAATCATCAATTAATTGTGATTAATTGTTGATTTTAAGTGATTAAATGGTTGTTGTTATTCACCGTTTTCTTTTGCAATAAAGTTTGTGTATAAGGAACATGATTTCAGCGAAAAATACACTTATATTCAGATCATCTTTTTATTTTAGAATACAACGGAGTTGTCAAGAGTCTTCTCTATTGTTCCTCAGAGCTTTAAACCAAGAAGCCCACTGAACAGCTGGTATGTGGGCAATGTTTAAAGCTGACTCGTCGGCAAGAATCCGACGTCAGCTGGTGCTAAGACCATTGCTGTGTGACGCACATATCATTATATGTAATAAACAATGAGAAAACAGAAAAAAATATGTATTACCTAAGATGGGTACAAACCTAGTACCTAGGAAAAAATCATCAATTTTTTAATTGCAATTAATCGCTAAAATCGCCTAAAAATCACCAAAAAATCGGCAATTAATCGCGATTAAGCGCACGATTAATCGTATGATTTTTCACGATTAATTGCCGATTTTTAGTACAAGGGTGGTAACTAATTTCGTTACTTTGTTACTTCGTTACTAACGAAAAACCGTTACTTTCTAGGGAAGTAACGAAGTGACGAAATTAGTTGCTCATTACTGGTAATAGGGGTGACACTCTCTCTTTCTTTTCCAAAAAAGGAAAGTAAAAATTGACTTTTCTTTCTTTTGGGAAAGGAACTTTCCCGCTTTCCTTTCCCAAAAAAAAGAAAGAACAGTATGATATAACTTTCTTCTGTGTTTTTATCGATGAAGACAACACTTTATTGCAAAACCAAGCCCATACTCGTGATCAGCGTAGAAAACCGAATCAAGTGATGCGTTTTGCAAAACTTGCCGAACACTTGTTTTTTCGCAAAATACATCACCTGATTCGGTTTTCGACGAAATAATTAGATTAGTTACCGCTTTACCAGTAACGAGTAACTAAGTTCGCTACTAGTTACAGGTAAAGTAATAGTAAAGTGCCACCCCTATTTGGGTTCACTGTGAAAAAAAGAATTTGTTTTCTTCTCGCTTTTCTCTCTTCGCATATGATAAAACACGTTCTTTTTTTCTAACTTGTCATCACTATAAGAACATTTAGTCGGACAAAGATTTTTTTTTATGATTTCAGTGAGAACAGCTGTTCCCAAAAATATAGTTATAATCCCGTAGTTAACACAAAATTTTAAGTTCTATCCGAATTTAAATGTTTTGCATTTGAGAAACACGTACAATTCGAACTTTGTATTAGCATCGAATACGACGTATAATGAAGGTTAAAGCTACTTAGTGGTATATAATACAAAAAATTCTCTTTCTGTTTTGATCTAGATTATTTCAAAAGCAGGGAAGAACTAAAAGTCACAACATTCATAAAGAACGCACTCTTTTTCAGAACTAACGCCGAAAGGTTTAGTTTTTGTGTTTATTGAACGATTCTACTGATCAGTACACGGTCTAACCGATAATTGAGACCATAGAACGCTTCGAGTATGTGACGGACATCGAAATATGAAAATATTTGCAGATGAAGTTTATCAGATAACAACTCAAATGAACTTATTCTATCCATTTAAAATACAAAGATAAAATGATTTTTTTCGTCGTCTAATAGGTATTCAAAAGTAATAATATTTGTTTAAATCGCTTGAATTTTAAAAAAGTTAATTTTTTAAAATTTTATTTAAAATTTTTTAAAAAGAGGTTTAAAAATCTTTGGCTTATTAAATTATTAAAGTAAAATATTTTTTATAATACATGATTGTAGCTTAATAAAATTACAATTGCGGAGAGCAAAATTTTTTCTCTATTAGTAGAGAAAATAATAATATAAAATAAATTCATTAAATCACATTTACTAATCTTTTACTGGTTCTAAATTTGGAATATTGTTCACAAACAACGTGAATTCATAGGTAACTGACTATCATGCATCTAATGGACCCATGCTCGACGTCGTCAAAGAATCTTTATGAAATCTACAGATGACTTTTCGAAAATATTGGGATAAATTTGGTACAATGGATTTTCATAGAAAATCAATTATCAAATATTCAGTGACAAATCTACATGTCCAAAATCCCTAAAATTCCGAAGAGAACCTTTTCGGAAACATAGAAATTTGGTGATCGAAAGAGAGTGTTGACAGGAAATTGAATATTATGTTAGAGCTTCATATTTCAATAAACCCTCAATGATTTTTTGGAGATTCTTCAGTAGTCCCTGAGGGCTCTCTGAAGATCTCGAGAATATACCCATTGGATGTACCATACCCACAGGATCTTTTTTCCCCTATTCATAGCGTTATAACGCTATAAAACATGCTTTTTCTTAAATTATGGTATTACAACGCTGTAGATATATCTCATTACAACGAGATAGACGGACCGTCGTGTTATAACGTTGCAAAATTATTTTTCAGGAATTTATGGCGTTGTAATTGGATAAAAAGTTTCATTGCATTACAATTCTATAAATTTAGAGCATTATAATACGTTTCAATTTTTTATCTCGTTACAACGCAATTAGATTTGTCTACTGTCTTATACTCATTAGATTCTAATGTATTATAACACGTTTGAGCTTTCTAATTCAATATAATGCGTTATAATACCTTAGATGTTTTATCTAATTTCAATGCCATAGATTTGGAAAAATCTTTTATAGCGTTATAACTCATTAAATAATGCGTATCGTATTGTAACGAGTTAATATCTAATACATTATAATGCATTATGCTTTTATATTTCGCTGCAATGAGATAGGAAAATGGAACTCGGTGTAACACGATAGATATTAATACCTTACAACGAGTTAGACAATATCCAAAACGGAAATACATGGCTTTCTCATAAAGGTATATAATACGTTAACCAATAACGCGGTGATGCTTCTATATATATATATATATATATGTGCTGCATTACTGCCCTTTGGGCCTATTAAGACAAAATACCATAAGGGGTTCATGCCTAAACTCAATTTGAAAGTAATTAAAAGTGTGCGGAGTTCGGGAAGTTAGCCGCAATCGTTATCAGCTAACTTAACACTCGTCGTGTAATTTCTTTTCTTTGTTGAATTGTGTAAAACACACGGATACCGAAGAATATTAACCAAATTATTGTTATACCACTATATTTTATAATATAACTTTTAATATCATCTAAAACGGTTGTTTGTGAGATTGTCAATGTTCCCAGCGACTGACTAGAATTTGATCTATATAAATTATTAGAAATGGGGCGTCGGTTTAATAGCGATTTATAATAGGCACCTAGCAAAATTGGAGATATCTCTTCTAGCACAAGTAGGTATACGACGACCGAACAACCGACTCGGGCAAGTTCGAATCGGACACTGTTTGATTCAATCACAGTTTGACTAAAACAGTGTATGAATCAAACACTGTTTGACTCTCACATTAACCGATTCGGACATGTTCGAACAGAACATTCAAACACTGTTCGACTTTTTTCATTTCTGTTAAGCGTCTGCTTAGTGTATAAATTTCTTCGTGGAGAGTTTGAGTGAGAGATGCTGAGAAACAGTAAAGTTCAGAACAGGGATGAGATTAGAACCGAAAAGGATTTTCGAGTAGAACTGTTGATTAGCTGAAGAGGGTTGTTATTTCTCTTTCTATTTTACTCATTTCTTATATTAAACAAGATTATTTTTTTTGACACATTCAAGCTTGTTTCTAGTTACATGAGTAGGAAATTAGACTCTATAAAACTGTATAGTGACGGTGAGCACAAAATGCTTAGCACGTCAATTCACCTACAGTTTTAGACGACTAAAAAGAAGCTGTAAATTAGTGGGAGAAAATAGCATTTGAAAAAAGTCGATCAGTGTTTGAATGTTCGGTTCGAACAGGTCCGACTCGAGTAGTGTCAGAGTAAAACACTATTTGAGTCAAACAGCGTCCGAATCAAACCCTGTCCGAATGGAACATGTTTGAGTCAAACATCGGACATTTGTCCGGTCCGTCGTATACCTAAGCACAAGATATGCTTGTGTAAACGATGTAATGTGGAGCTCTTCACGTTCGAATAATCGTAAAACAAATCACTAGTGTTATTTCGTCAATCTTATCGTATTTTGTTGTTTCGATTCATTGATTATACAATACTTGCCACAACCAAAAACAGAGTTAAATGTAAGAAGGACGTCTGGTCGGTGACTTACTGGAAGCGATCAGCTGATTTGTTATGCATCAGCTGATCGCTCTGACATGGTAATGCATTTTGACTTTCTTGAAAATTACGGTGATCAAATCTACAAGATTTTTTATGTCAAAATATCAATCATAAGAAGAAAAAAAAAGCTGAAAATATTTTCTAGGCGCGAGCCTGCATCTAACATATCCTTCGATTTTTGAACTTTTTCTGCATTCCATATTATTTTATGTTGCTTTTCTCTAAATACAAGTCATAGAACGAAAAAAACATGACGGACAATATGTATTTGCACCCAGCAATAGCGTACCTTGGCCTTTTGTCACTGACCTTCGGACGTGAAGCTGATTGGTAAATCACAAAATGCTTCATATGTAGAGAAAAAAAAGACCTAAGAAAAAGTATATGGAAAAATGGGCCAAATGAAAAAAACTTGTAATTCTTTCGTTCCTTAGCAATATGAGCGCCTTGTCGGTTCTGGGATACTGAATATAAACTTTCTTAGGTGGCCGCTCAGATCCACCGCCGCATTATTCCACGGCTCAGAGTAGAGAAAATACGAGTAAATCTTCATTTTGGGATAAACCTGACTGTTTTCTCTTTTCTTCGTGTGAACAACAGACGAAGCATCCATTTGACAAATTCACGCTTGATTTTATAATTTAAGTCATCTTTCTTTTCGTTGCTCCTTAGCTACCCATTGGAACTTTTAAATAATTTCAAATTAATCAAACTAATTTCTTACCCAAAAAAAGATGAAAAATGACTTCATATCAATTTAAGAAGCCTAAATTAATTTAAATTCATTTGAAGTAAATGAATTTACATCAATTCCAGTAGTTAAAATTAATTTAAATTAATTTCTAGGCTAAAATTAGCTCCAATTAGTTTGAAAAAATATTCATTTAAATTAGTTTTAAATAAATTAATTCAAATTAATTTATTTCGAATGAGTTTAAAATAATTTCGTCCTTTGTCTTGCTTCGAATTGATTTCTACTCTCAAGTTCATTTAGACTAATTTATTTCAACCATATTTAAATTAATTTCGACCTCTCAAATTGATGTAAACTAGTTTCGATTGCTCAAATTCATCATGATCAATTATGTGTTCATAGAACATAGTTTTCGGCTAATTGTCTTTTGATTTAGACTAGAAGTGATGATCGTCAACCGAATATTTATAAAATAAAGTTTAAACAAACAAACAATATTTTTACTTTATATTTAACGTCATTTATAATTAATCATATGTTCCTTTCTCTATTGTCTAGTCCAAAAACTGTTTCTCTTAATTTCTTTGTTTTTTACTCACATTTGCAGACTACATAATAAGTCATCTTTTCTTCCCATATTCATTTTCCTGATGATGATGTGTGAAACAGATCGAAAGCTTGAAAATCAAACAAAATATTAGATTTAGTAAAAATCTGATCATGTATTTTGTAGCAATTTTATACTCATTCAATATTCTCTACTGCTCTTCCGTCTGGTTTTCTAGATTCTAATTTTTTCTAAGTTTGTTTTGTCATGTTGAGAATCGTTTTTCACAAAGACGTTAAGTCCATTGGTAAGCTGAACAGTTTTTTCTGGTAATATTCGTTAAAACGATCTTTTTTTCCTTTTTTTTGGTGGCGTTGTTGATTTTATTGAACGAGAAGCAATACAAGAGAAAAAATGGTCAAATTTTATACCGGTTCCAGAAACATTTCAAGCAAAATTGACGAAATTTGTTCAAGATGGTCAGCTGATTCCTCCAACTGCTACAATGTAATGCATCTCTGCTCTACTTTTTAAGGAATTGCTGCGAATGAACTCCCACGAAAACATTATGATGAAACAATAAATTCATCAAGAGCATATCGTCTTGATCATGATACAAATGGAATTGTTTCGCTTCGTGTTATAATTCAACCACCCAAACCCCGTGAAGATAAAAAAAAACAAAAAACAGAGCCACGTAAGTTTCTGAGAGACTTCTGAAATTTCTACTCCTACTTGAATTCTTTTGCTTTTTTAGGTGATCTGATACTGTTAGATCGACGTGAAACAATTTCATTGTTAGTGCAAAAAGCACTTGTTTATCGACTAGCAAACAATAATTCAACTATATCAATCAATCAGTTGCACAAGGAATTAAAAAAAATTATTTTATTAGTAGTGAAACAGTGGCTTTCGTTTTGAATAAACTGTAAGCCAAAAAACATTTCCTTGTTTCTAGGAAAATGCAACTTTTCTATCTACGTTTCAGTGATAGTCCAAATTCGAAGTTATTCACAGTTGAGCCTCAACAGCCAACAACAGCAGCAACTCCACAACCAACAAGAGCAACACCTCGAAGTCCAACGTTACCACCGAACAAAGTAAGGTTCTAGTTGAAAATGTTGTTATATTACGTTCCATTGATTCCCTTGTTTCTATTTTACAGAAGCCGTCAAATTCGTTATCAAAAATGAAAACATTCAAGTGAAACGAAGAAAAAACTGACAACTATCCTTGAACTGTCAAGAAAAAGTTTTTTTCGATATTATCTCTGTTTCTCATCTTATTCTGAAAACATATCAGTTTTCTAAATTTGTTTTTCTTCCTCGTTATTACTTGCCTCTCTTCAAAATAAAAAAGCAGAAAACATTAGCTTATAGCTCGTTTTTGAACTTGTATTCTCGGACCTGATTGCCGGACTCGACTCCGACAATAGACTAAAAAATAAAAATGACTTTTAGCTGATTTTTATGTATTCATTCTCGGACTCGACTGCGTCAATAGAATAAAAATGAAAATGACTTTTAGATTTTATGTCTTCATTGTCGGACCGGATAATGGATTTAGATCATCAGACGAAGTTTATTAGAAAAATAGTTGAAAAACAACATCTCCGTCAGAATGAGCGGCGGTCAGGAACGTCAGATATTCTTTATTTTGGAACGAAAGATTTATGTTTTTAGGCAGACGCAAAGTTTGGAAGTGTACGATTACAGAGTAGATTCAGTGGAAAATTTTAACGCAGTTATCCATATTTCCACGCAAAGTGGTAAAGCCGACTTTGATGTAAGTATCTGCAAGTGATTGTGCAATTTTATATTCCGTCACAGTTTTTCTGATTTTTAGGAAGCCGAACGTATCATATCAACAAAATTATTACGTTCGATACCGAAAGTGTGCCCAGTATCCCTTATGCACAAAAAATGAAAATGGATACGGAAAACTGTGCGCTGTTACAAATAGCTGTCGAAACAAAAAAATTAAATTTTATATCGTTTTATTTTATTTATACAAGTTATTTCATTCCATCGTGAGTATCTGTATATTACGTTAAACTTAGCAGGCTATATTCCTTATTCGAAGAATCACTAAAAAGTCGTAATTAATCGGCGAGTTTTTATTGAAAGTCGCGATTAATCATGCAAACTGAACCGATGCGCATGAAGACCATAAGCTTTTTTTATCGCGCAGCCTTATCGTAGACTTGATTCAGTGGTAATCTTCGTAATATTTGAATATTTTAGCGTGCAGCTCCAAAAGAAGCTATAAAACTTATTATCATGGTATTCAATAACGATTCAATAAAAGTTAGCCACGATCTTTCTAATGATATTGGACGTTTATTATCTTTGGATATAACTGGAACATGGTATAAAATCGTGCAATGTTATTGAATTATCACACTTATTTTATGAATATTATGACAACGCAGAAGGAAATCGAAATCTAGACAAGATAGCTGGTTTACGGTGGATGATGAATCAGTGTTTTCATCTCGACATGGACAAGACATGGCCCGTATGTGACTGGTCACAATTTCCATTATCCACTGCTAAGTTATCTTATGCGTGCAATGATGTAACATCGATGATGAAAATATATCGTTTTTTAAATCGGCATTATATGAATGATAACAATGGTTCATCATATGAAAAAACAATTACCGTATCAAATCCTACATCAAAGTTTTCTTTCGTAGAATGTGTCATGCAGGCTACGCCTCATGAAGATAAAATTAATTTAAGAAGAAATTACGAACAAGAAGATCATCTGAGGATATGCTGTTTATTTCTTCTACACTACTGAATTTTGATTTTATTATTAGGTGTTTTATTAT
>CAJNOQ010008845.1:0-10801 GCA_905250885.1 Didymodactylos carnosus | reverse complement strand
ATTGTTGATAGTTCTTCAAATAAAAATAGAAAATGACACGAATGACAAACATGAGAATAGAGGCCTGTTAACATGCCACAACCGATAATCACATGATGTAACAGTGTTGATAGTGTAGCAATTTGTTTACGATAAAATAACATTATGACTGTATCATAAGCAAAATAACCTTTAAAAAAAACGAGATATAAAAGATAGTGTAAAAGATCATCTATTCTATCCAAATATTTTCTTTAAACTAACCTAATGATATACAAATACTATACGCCATATATTCATCACCTGTTCCCTTTACACCACCACCTAATACACGATTTGTTGTTTTTAATCCATTATCAAATTTCCAACACCACATGGATACAGAAACAACGGATATTGTAGCATGGAACGTACTCAATATGTAACTTTTAATCATTACTATGGGTAATATTTTTCCACTAACATCTGGCATTTGCATTGATTTTGGCACACGAATAACATAGAATAATGTCATATGTAAAATAAATGACAAACTTATAACTGGCCAAAAATTAATATTCGGTGTTGAACCCAAATCTATGTATTTAAAAAATTAAAGAAAAATGCACGTTTTGTATGATGATGATTAATTTATTCACTTACATTCAACGCGTGGATCGTACTCGGATAACATGTACTGTTAAGGCAATTTCTTACTGAAAAATAACATTTCTATACTTATGTCTATTGAATTACCATCATTCTAACCTTATGATATATTTTTTAAAAAAACAATTCCATGCAATATCAGTCTAAATTGTCCAAAAAATAAGAAAAATTAGTCATCAATGTTTTACACGTATTCTGTCAATCATACAATAAAGTAAACAGAATTGTCGTGCATGGGTAACCAAGCATCCGTGACAAAACTATCTTTTTTCATTTTCACCTTTCACAAGCTTAAGCAAATAATTAAATTGAAAAGCATCGAAGAAAATAGGCAACTAGCTGTGGTTCGAGCGATCAGTGTTTGATCAGCTACAAGATTTTAAGTCCTGAAGAAAAGTCATTGAATGACAAGTGCCTAGATGTGCTTCGCGATGCTGTATCCGAAAATTGTATTGGTGAGATCGAAAAATGAAAAGATCAGAAGATAATCAGGATTTTTCTGAAAAATCGGTTTTTCGAGATTGATGCCCTCATAGTATTTTGAGGTTTTCTGCATGAAAACTCGATCAAATCGAAAAAAATAAGGTCAGATTCGTGATCAGCAGCGTACGACGAATCAGAATATGTGTTTGAAAACTCAAAAGCTTTTCCACTTGATTTTTGAATTAGCGGCACCTTACCCACCAATTTTCAGTTCTTAATCATTAATTCTACAATCACCCCAAATGAAGACTAGAAGAAACTATGATGTATTCTTATCACACAGTACCTTTCTCTTACGATACCAAGATTTTTCAAGTTCTTTTTGAGTAGCAGATCATTTTGATCGTATTTAACATCATTTAAATAGTTCAGTGTGTAATTCAGTTTGCGTTGTGCCTATAATTCATTGTTTGAGTATTATAGGCAACAGGTATGGGCGAGTCCGAACCCGTACTGAAAGGTTTTTTTGAGGACTCGGGCTTGGACTTGGACTGGCGATTGTTTGAAAAGACTCGGACTCGAACTTGAGTTTTTGTATTTCGAGTCCGATTGATTCAAGTTTTAACGTAAATGAACAGTAAATTTTTTCTTTATTTTTATTGTTCCGAGTTCGATGTAATTCAAGGATGGTCTACACCTGTTCATTCAATATCAATGTCTAAAAGAATGAAAGCTGAAGTAACAACTTCTGTTTCACAAGAAATTGAAATTTTATGCGAGAGACAGGCATTCAAAGTAATCTTATTTTCGAAAAATCAAATATTTATTCAGGTCTCAGTAAATTAGCTGGAAAACTTTGATGTGTTCCAGCTACATCGGCACCCATCGACCGTATTTTTCCTACATCGAAATTTTTGATTAGGCATAAAAGAGCACGTTTTACGAAAAACAATCTATCTCAACTAACATTGTTAAAAAATAATAGAAGTTTAATAATTTTTTCTGTTTCAATAAGATTGATGTAGCACAGAAAAAAAATAAAAATAAACCGCAATCATCAAGAAAGAAACTAAATGATTACCGGACTCGAAATGGACTTAGGACTCGAATTCGAAATGAATTTTTAAGGGTTCGACTCGGACTCGGTACCCTCCGGGACTCCCCCAGCTCTGATAGACAATATTAACAAACGATGAGAAATAATAGAAAAATAGAATCTCATCATCGCATATCAAAGGTACGCCAGATTTGTGATTCTTTGGATTGTAATGAAGATATGGTAATTCACAGCCTTGCGATCGTTTTAGTTTTTTAGTTTTTGATATACGCTGGTTGGTATACGTTTCTTTTTTATTTAATCTTTCAAGAGTTTATTCGTGTTCTCAATCATTTGTTTCAAGGGATGTTCAGATATTTCTAGGCAGGCATCCGTTTTAGCCATATAATACTCTAATTTTCTAGCATAGTTACTCGGTATATCTAAGTTAAACACCTCTGATTTATCTGTTTGTCGAAAAACTACTTTTTTCTTTAGTTGTTTTTTGATAGATATTTACCAGTCGTTCTTGAGTTATATTTTTTACTTTTGACCAAAATCCTCTATTATCAGTCTGACAAACTTCGGTTGAACCGATTGTTCCCTAAATTTGTCTGCTATTTTGTTAGTCACGACCAGAGTTGCCAGTTGCTTAGGTCAGAAAAGCGAAAAAAACGGAAACGCATTTTTCACCAAACACAAAGGGTATCAAAAAAAATTTTTCGGGCGCTTTATAGCGGTTCCATTCCAAGTACAAAACATCATTTAAATCCCAATTTGAATCGATATTGGCTTTTTGTGAATGCGCATTTTTTATCAGCCATCATAAATTTCAAGAGTTATGTATGACAGGAGAAAACTTACGAAACTTTTCCGCCTACAACGGTACTTAATAGTTAAGATTTTCTGACCAAGTTGGCTTCCTTGAGAATTTAGTATTTCACTATTTTTCATACTCCCTTTTCACACCACTTGAGGCAAGCTAATATTTTTCTGTTACCGCTCACTTCCGAGGCAAATTTCTGATTTAGTTCCTAAAACAGTGCGTAACTGTTTTATAAAAGTTGCAAAAGCATTGTATTGACAAGTCATTCAGCTGTCGAAGGCGGCAAATTTTTTATGAGAAAATGTAAAAATCTTCATGCAGAAAAAAGGACAGAAATAAAAAATCCTCGAAAAGCAGACAAATTGTGGAGATAAACTCGAATATAAGCAAAAATTATTTGAGCAAAATGACTTTTAGCAAAAGAAGATGAGCAAAAAAATTTTGAGCAAAAAATTAGTTAAGCAAAAGGACTTTGAGCAAATGGAAGATGAGGAGATCTGTTTTGAGCAACTAGAAAATGAGCAAAAATTGCTTTGAGCAAATTTTTATTTTGAGCAAAAATGAAAAGTACATTAGAACAAAAGAGGACAATTTTCAAATTGTTGTGTATCGTCCATTCTTTGATTTACTAAGGACAAATGATATAGCTAGCAAAAAGTCCATTTCAGCTTTTAAACTGATTTAATTTCAACTCATTAATTCTTTCACATCAACTCATTAATACTACTGGGAAGGTTGAGTCTCTAGTTTTGTTTCAGCATCGTTTTCTTCTTAAAATGATATGTCATCTTTCACTAAATGATGACGCATCGAGCAATATTTATCAACTGCTGGAAAAAATGCTTACAGTTCTATTATAAAAATGATACACATATAATATTTTATTCACTTTTTGCTCATCTTCCATTTGCTCATCGGTTTTTTGCTAAAAGTAATTTTGCCCAAAATTGTTTTGCTCACATTCGAGGTATTCATTGTGGACAGCCGACACTTTGCGGAGAAAACCACAGAAAGTGGAATTTGTCCGCAAAATGCGGACCACCTGGCAACTCTGGTCAAGACTTTTATTTCGTCTGGTAATCATTTGAGTGCTTCCGCGTAATTAGAGTACACATGTTTTAGTTCACACCGCAGTATTCGTTTCTGATAGGCTGTCAAAGATGTTGCAATGGTCAACAAGTAGGTGTCGGCGCTTCCCAGATTTCTCTGCTATTTAAAGTGATAAAATTTCCAGGTTGGTCGTAAAATGTAGCCAAGAGTTGGCACCACAACTTAACAGAGCAGGATTTTCGATTTTCGACTTAGTCTCTGAGAAGAATAAAAGAGTAAAAAGTTCTCGAAAAACTAGGTACTTTTTTCTGAGTTATTTTTAAGTTTTAGGAAACTTTTATTTTTCTCAGAGACTAAGTCGAAAATCGAAAATCCTGCTCTGTTCGGTTGTAGTGCCAACTTTTGGCTACATTTACGACCAACCTGTGAATTTTACCACTTTAAATAGCAGAGAAATCTGGGAAACGCCGGCATCTACTTCTTAAAAAATACAATTTCGCGAAAAAAAGCAAAACAAGTTTATACTTCTTAAAACTTTCCTCTTTTTTAGAAGTTTTCGCAACGAAAATAACCGTGTTTGAACCCAAAAATCCATCGCTAAGACTAAAAACTATAGTACACTCGAAAGCTGCTCCTTTGGGCTATCCAACAATGTATGAATCTCAAAATCGACTTTTTTTGAGTGGACGAGAGAGAAGCATTAAATGGAGCCGATCAAATAAATCGTTATCGCTAAGTTCAGTTTGAACTATTTCGTATCCGTACTGTGATGTCCCTTATTGCAATTGATCATTGTAACAGGCAATCTGTTTTTAATCTTGTCTTTAGTTTGCGGTTGTCCGGCCAGTTTCGTTCAGTGTATTATTTCGTGTGTTAACACTCTTTGTTCTTTTGGATGACGATATCTGATGCTGGTTACTAATCGAGCAATGTCTGTTACCATTTGTTCAACGGCTTTTTTACCCAAATCATTAGTACCAGCGATAATTAAAACCGATTCAACTTTGTTGATAAAAAATTTTTCCGACCATTCTAGGAGCTATACAAGCTGTGAAATATCTAAAAGATCCGTCAAACCCTCAGCTTTCTTGGAAAATGCGTTAGAATTCGAGATTGAAAGCAAAGAAAGCCTTAGGAAGAGTCTTATTTTGTTCAGAATTCAATTTATCGATCGAGATCATTCTGGAAAAAAATGGTTTTTGAAAAAGATTTTCTGACAACCGTTAGAAAATCCTTTGGTGCGTTTTCCAGTATCCTGAAAATGTTTACATCGGATCTCCCATCATATTTTATCTACAAAAACCAAATTTTCATAAAATTTGAATGAAAACTGACTGTTTTATTCGCAAATCAGGCGCCCGATTTTGTGCAAAAAAGGAGGGTCCAGAAAAAGTGCATTATCTCAGAAACACAAGCAAATTTCCTAAAAAATGATACGTTACTTTTTTCCTGCCCATCTGATGATCACAACGATGCAAAAATCTGGACTCCATCTCTTTTTTAAAAGGAGTTTATGCACTTGGCGCGAAGAGAAGTAGAGTTTTTACCCTAATAACTAAACTTCGAATTGTGCAAGGCAAAAGTAATTCGAATTTTATTCAAACACACATTTTCTAAATCCGTTTTTGACGTAGATTAAGGATAGAAAAGCTTTCTCACTTACTGCTCCAAAGATACTAGCTAATTTTTGACAAAAAGGCGACTTTTGCGCTCTTTTTTCAAAAAAATTTTCTATTTTTGGCCCTCAAACAAACTTTTCGGAGCGCTACGAGACACATTCGGGTTCAGCTCGACAAGCTGTATCAAATGTCATATAAAAATTAAAAAAAATAAAAAGTAGTACATTTTTCAATTTCCTTAACCTTACTTTGTTATTGATAAATCATCGTTGCCATTTACTGTGGCTCCAGAGTATGAGGAGATTTTAATGAAATGATAATCATTTCTCAAATCTTCCTCACTAGTAAAAAACACTCGCCCATTTCTAAAGATTTTTAAAAAACATTTTTAAAATCAAAGACTTTTTATTGATTCTCAAAGCTTATACTGAAGTCAGCTTATAGTAAAGATTAAATTGAGCATACTTTTTCCTTTAGTTTTCCGTGAAAATAGCAAAAATGAGTCATTTCACCTAATACAGATTTTCGGTATGTTTTTACAGTTTTTTACGGAATGAAGATTGCCACACGATTCAGTACGGTCGATAATCCATGTTTCTATCCGTTTTTAAGATTGCCAAAAGCCATCGGACACCAATCCTGAGACTCCTAGTAAATTTGAGGGTATGCTCAATCAAAAATGAACAGGTTTGTAAGATTTCCGTTTTAAAGAGGATATTCTGGACTATCTAACCGTGAAATAAAATCAATAGATTGTATTTGAGCCTTCTGAGCCATCATCTGATTTTGCGAATTGCTTATGAAAAGATGTATTTCGAATATCGTATATCTGCATCTATTTTTGTTCAAACGTGATGCAAAAAGTTTGTGTTGATCCTGCGTTCTGTAAAGAATAGTACAAACTGATCTCGAAATCAACTTTATCGAAAGCTAGTATTCATAACAGAGGGGAAAGGGGAAGATTGATAGTTTATTAATTAATGGTACATTTAAAAAAAAAACGAAAAATCAATCACAGTCAGTATTGCTTGCGCAAATGTTCAATATGTGGTGTTTTCAAATATTTTTCGTATTTATTTCTAACCAATTATAAACATCATGTTTTGATTGTTTTCGAAGTTCTTCACCAACAATTCTCAATACATTTCGATGATACTCATTGATGTACGATATCTAAAATGTTGGTAAACAAAAACATCAAAACATCAACTAAAAATGCGAGATAGATCACTTCTAACATTATATGACTCTTCAGATGATTCTTACCTCATTTTCGTTTAACAACGTTTTATCAATCATTTTTGCCTGTATTGGTACTAATGTTAATTGATCAAATGTTAGCCAATCTTGATCATAAAAGGCATACTGGAAAAAATATAATCAATGATCAAAATAACAAACATACCATTCACTTAGGATAATCTTACCTTAGATTTCTGTTTAACTACAACAATACAATTTTCAATACGAATACCAAATTTATTATCACTATAAAATCCGGGCTCTTAAACGACATAAGAGATGGTTTAATCATGAAAATCTTGATAGAAATCTTACTGGCAGATTCAGAATATTTTTCATATTTAGAGACGCGTTTTCTCTTATAATGTAACGTAACGGGTGCGCCAGACGAAATGAACCCTTTAGTATTTTTCATTTTTGTCGTGTTCCTTTAAGATCTTAAACTTAATGTTTTTTCTAAAAGATGCGCCGCGAAATACTCTACAAAATCATACATAAACTTTGATTTCAGAGCGTCAATCAAGAAAACTAAGCGAATTATACGAAAGGCAAAAAAATAAAAACTGTCTAAACTCAAAAACGATTCCTTGTGTTAATATTTTAAAAGTGAGAAAAACTGAATTAGCTATTTTGTAGCCTTGACGTCGCTCTATCGTTAGCTACACTTCAAATTTTTTCACGTAAAAGTCCACGGGGAAATAATAATTTTTCTATCGGTTGTCGTACATTCGTCATTAATTTTTTTACATTTTGTGTATGGTGGTGCTCTCAGGAAAAGTTCCATAACTCCATCAAAACAAAAGATTTTTTGATCGAATTTGTTTTGTTTCTATCAGAGATTATCGCTCTTCTCTACCTAACTGCAAAATCAAAACTTAGATCATGTTTTCCATTTGTTATTTGAGCACATTGCTGAAAACAACAGGTTGTCCATTTTTGACGTATTTTCAAACTTCGTTCTCCAGCACACCGTCTTTTCTAAAAACATTTCTTTACAGATCACGATAAAGAACACATTCAAAAGTACAAAAGAAACGGAGTTCTCACTTTTGCTAGAAAGGAAAAAATATCATATTTAAAAAGTTCTCATTTTTTTCGTCTTTCGTATAATTTGCTTAGTTTTCTTGATTGAAGCTCTGAAATCAAAGTTTAGATATGATGTTATAGAGTATTTCGCGGCGCATCTTTTAGAAAAACATTAACTTTAAGATCTTAAAGGGACACGAGAAAAATGAAAAATACTAAAGGGCTCATTTCCTCTGGCGCACCCGTTATAATATAAAATTTTCAGATTAGATAATACAGGCTAGCGAAAAACGAAAAATTTTTTGACATTGAGAAAAGTCGTTCCTTAAATATGTGATTGTATACACACCATCACTCATAATGTTTCCTTCCACAAGATAATCTTCTGAACGTATTCTTGTTCCAATTGATTGTGGTCCTATACAAACATTATAAAGTAAATAGTGAAGGGTTAGAATTTTTGTTTAAAATCGTACCTTCATGTACATTAAGACAACATCCCACTCCATGCCCTGTTCCATGTCTATAATCTAATCCAACATCCCATAATGCTCGTCTAGCAAATGAATCTAATCTTGCACCTGTGGTATTTTGAGGAAAGATACATGTTGCTATGGATATGAAACCTTTCAATACTCTTGTAAAACATTCCTATAAAAGTAAAGTACACAATGTATAAGGCTACTTCATCAAAAAAAAATAGCATTTACTTTTTCAAATGCGGTTGGCATAGAAAAGTGTACTGTTCGTGTTACATCTGTTGTTCCTTCTCTAAATACTGACATGAATTGTATTCAACATCTATAGTAAAATGAATTGAATTAATAACTCACTTATATTGTCCACCAGAATCAACTAAATACAGCTCATTAATATCTAAAGTTGCATCGAGTCCTGGTATTGGTCTAAAAACAGCTTAATTATATATTCATTGCTATACATTCATTGACATATTTTACCACACACTTATAGTGAATAATAGCTGCATTTTTTCCCGTCGCTGATATCGTTTCAAAACTGTCATATAAATAATTTGACTGTTCACTTAGAAAGAAAAATATTTGCTTAGTAAAGAGTCACTAATTGATTTTGACACAAGGACATACCGGCGAAATGATTGCAATTTGTCTGCAACAGAACATTCTGTTAATTTTTCTTTGCCAATCTATTGAGAAAAATGTAAAAATACGTCCAGTAAGTACTGAAGGGCCTCCTCCTCGTCAAACGTCTACTTTCATCGCATAACATGCGATCCTGGTAAAAAGTTTCACAAAATGTGTCTTATCTTAGACGGATAATACTAAATGTCTAAATTTCCCTAGTTATCCTAAAAACAAGGGTCAAAAAGTAGGTGTTAGTGCGACAAAGATTTTCACACCATCTTGAGTGCTGAAAGGCTCGGAATGGTCTTAAAATGTGCTCATGACTCGACGACATTCTGGGACTAACTTGAACTTTTTAGCACTCAAAATGGCAAAGAAATCGTTTGTAAAAAGTAAAAATAAAATTTCACTTGTACGATAATGTGAGGGATGAGAATATGAATATCTTATCTATACTATGTAGGTTATCTACAAAGACTAGATCTAAACGTTTCAGGGATATCTCACGTCTAACTTTATGAACACACAAATTAACATCATCAGCAAAGTTATAAGGTGTGCGTAAAGCAAAAACGGCGCAAAATTTTATTT
Source organism: Didymodactylos carnosus (assembly GCA_905250885.1). Classification (NCBI taxonomy): domain Eukaryota; kingdom Metazoa; phylum Rotifera; class Eurotatoria; order Philodinida; family Philodinidae; genus Didymodactylos; species Didymodactylos carnosus. The sequence continues at coordinate 1,258 of CAJNOQ010008845.1, read as the reverse complement.
TCTATTTATTATACATCATTGGATAGAGCTTTTCACGTTCAGTTTTTGATGCTGAATAAGAAACAAATAGTTTCAAAATTATAAACAAAATAAAAAGTCGAAAATTCGACATTTTTTCCAAATCGAAGGATTTTTCGATATAAAACATCGGTTCTGAAAAATTGAAGCGCACATATTCGTAATCAGAAATATTTTTCTTCCACTGCTGTAGGTTTAGTGCTACACCACTGCTGATAGGGACTATTAAAGTCACCCATAAAAACAAAACTACCATTTCCGTCTATTTCTTCGTACTATGTTTTACCATAGAAAGTACGCTTATAAAATAGTTTAATTGCATAAGTATCAAGAATTCAAATAATACTAGAATTCAACTATTTTATTTTTTGAACTTTCCAAAACAACTTCCTCTGAAATATTCGGAACAGAAAGCGATATAGATTCTAAAAGTAAACACTTTGGTCTATCTAATCATGTACAAAATCTCAAAATCAATACTTTGGACGAAAACTGACTATATTTTGACAGGGGATCTTGATTAAAGAGTAGAACCATTTACCTTTTGTTCAAGCCAGTGTAAAAATGAACATAGAGCAACAGCATCTTTAATCTAAAGTAAACAAACAATCACGAATCAAACAAAAGTTCTATTTTGACTGTTCAAAATTGTAATAACTTACATGAGCATGTCTCATACATTGGATTTCACACGCATTTTTGACAGATTTCAATGCATAAACAATATCATCTTCAAGAACTAATTGTTTCTAAAGATAAACGCAAACAAGTTGGAATTAACTTTAGACTAAATCATTCACTTGTACGTTAGATGAGTTAGCTCAGTTCACACCTTTCAATACATATCTCTTTGCAAATAGTCATCGTTTATAAACTATATCGCAAGTGAAGTTTAATAAAATTTCGTTGATAAGATCAAGATTAAGTAAAATAATTTTTGACAATCAAAAAATACTTTTCGTTTAGAAAAAGTTAAATATCACGCTTACTTTTGAAATACAACATTGTACCGCATGACTACATGTTGATGATACCTAAATATAAAGTAATGTATATGTTGGAGTTGACTCTAAAACTCAGTTGCCTTTATTAGTTGACTCTAAAATTTGAAAGTCAACTAGATAAAAGTCACTTGTTTTTTAAATTTTGAAATCAACTAGTTCACTCTTCAATTTGAAAGTTGTTTGAACATCAAGGTGTGATGGTGCAAATTTTTGATTTTTTAGATGTTATGGTGGTG
>CAJNOQ010008844.1:0-10802 GCA_905250885.1 Didymodactylos carnosus | reverse complement strand
AACCATCTTTTAATACCAATATGATATCATTATAAATAGCTTGTGTGATAACAAATTTTGAACGAAATTTGTCGCTTAAAGATTCGATATGTTCATCAAGTTTCAAATAAAATAGCTCCATTTCATATTATATTATATTATCTTTTTTCTTTGATAGTATTATAAGAAGTTTAGATTAAACATTAAAACTCTTTTTACTTTCTTTCTTTTCTTTCTACATATCATCCGTCTAAATGTATCTACGACAGTAGAAATTAATTAATACTTCCATTATCTAAACTTTCTAGTAGAATTTAAAATTCTCCTTTAGTAGAGATTAAAATTTCAATTTCTACTAGTGCAGCTTAAAATCGCCGCTTATTTTAATTTCTCCTAGTGGAAAATGAAATTTTAATTTCAACTAGTAGAATTTTAAATTCTACTGAACTTTAATTTCTACTGCGACATATATATAGAATTTTATCTTTCTTCTTTCTTGTACTCTGGAAATCAAAAACAAGAAAAGGTAGGTGGAAAAGATGCAACTGTCGAGTGCGTCATCTAGTTCATTTTCTTTGTTAACAGTCAGATTATTGTATCGTTTGGTTTTTTTCTACTTTTTAGAAAGAAAAACAAGCAAATAAAATGGTTCAGTGCAAAAAATACAAAACCAAACGACACAATAATCTGCCTGTTAACAAAGAAAATGAACTATATGAAGCACTGGACAGTCAGAAGTAGCTGTACGCTTTTTTCATTTAAAAATACTGAAAAAAGAATTTGTTATTTTATAAATCATTCCGAATACTGTAAGTATATTGGAACACGCAAACGGCCTCAGTGAGATTCTGAGAAAGAAAAACAATCTAGACTTAAATTGAAAACGTGTAGAAAGTGACCTGATTTTCACTGCTACTTTGAATGATGTGGTTTGTGTCTGTGTTGAAGCCGCAATTTCAAAATAGTACTTTAGTTTCGTTTCTTTGTGAGCTCTGATATTTCAGCTCTCAACTCGAACAGGTGTTTACGTACAATTTCATTTTCTCGGCTTCATGATGTAGATACAACAGGGCTGCGCAACTCCAACTCCGGAGTTGGAAGTTGGAGTTGAAAGTCAGCGGAGTTGCCCAGCTCTGGTTATTAAGACCTTTTTGTTATGTATCAGTGATTATTCGGTTTAGATGTCCTGAAGGGCATCACTTCATGATGTAGATACAACATTACCTTGTTTTACATAATTGCAAACAGTACCGTTTCATTCCTAACGTAAAATATGTAGAGGAGACGAAAAGAATTATTCTGAATAGTAAAAATTAAGCATGCGTAAATACACATAATTCAGAGATAAATAGCTATGAGGAAACTTTATTCAAAGTATTGAATATTAATAATTTTAATAATTTTCTGTTGTAATAAGATTCTGAAAAACTAAACATGTTTATATGTCTCGCACTGTTTAATTAATTAATTTTTGTTCTTGATTAGAAATGCTTATTATCTCGCTCTATAATATTCGCATATCAATTAGGAATTACATTTTATGGCACATATATCAATTTGTCAATAAGCCGGAAAAAAAACTGTCGACAAGTCGATTCAATTAATAAATAAAAGAAATAAGTTCCTAAAACGTAGTATCTCTAGTAGTATTCCCGTTCCATTCTTGGTAAGATCTGACCTCGGACGCGATGTTTTCCTGTGTAACGAAAAAATGCTGATCTCGGCAAAATAAAATCACGATCTTATAATTGTAATCTCGTTCTTGATCAGGTTCATTGTGCGATCCCGTTCGATTTGTGATTCAAGAGTGTGATGAAATCGCGGCAGGATTATAGCAAGATCGTGGGTAATTCGCGACAAGATCTTGAAGAGATTTTTCCTTTGCCCGATCTTGTCCGGATCCTGTTTTAATCTTGCCGCGATCTTAGTAGGAATCAGCGCGATCCTATCAAAAGCATTTTCGCGTCAATATTGTGAAATTTTCGTTATACGGGAAAAATAGCAAGATTAGATGCGAGTGCGTTAAGTTTCAAATTTCTTATCAAAATCGCGGCAAGATGAGGCTGTATGCCGCGAAATGAAGTAGGAATGCTACTATGGATGTAGTATAATGAAATTGTCAATAGTGAGGATTATATTACTTATGTTGGATACAACATCGTAATCCAACTCCATTTTCTTGTTGGTTTTGCATCTACATAGTCGGTGAATCAGCTATTGCCTATTGTTGTCTAATCGCTGCTACTATATCATATATTTTTTGGAATCAGTCATTTAATAGATTTCAGTTGATTTAGTATACGTCACTTCCAAATACCAAATTACTTTTAGTTGTACCTTCAAGCAGGCATGGGCGAATCCGAGTGCGAACTGGAAGATTTTTTGGGGAGTCGGACTGGAGATGTTGTATTTCAAGTCCGATCCATTCAGCTTTTAACACAAATGAACAGAGAAAAATGAAAAGCGAAATAAAATTATAATAACGTGAAGCAACTTTTTTTTAACTAAATCAAAATTAGAAGTAATATAAACCACAAACAATAAGAAACAAACAACAGACTTACATACTAGAAAAAACAACCTTAAACAAAAATATAAAAATTCTAACTCAAATATCATCAATATCCCACAAAATAATAAAATAAAATAAATTCTAAAAATCTCAATAAAATTAACAATTTTATAGGTTCAGCTCAAAAATAAACTCATAAAATAAAAGAAAACCAAAAAATTAGCAACAAGTTAATAAAAATAGTTATCTTTAAAATAACAATACTTAACACTAATAAATAGTAAGAATAAAATATATAACACTTATAATCTTACCTAATATATCATAAGATCACTCAACTATACAACTAATCAAATTAATATTAAAAACGCAACGAAAAATAAAACACAAATAAATAAACTAAATCTATCCTTAAACTTAAATTGTTTATTCTTTCTAAAAAGAATTAACATTAAAATTACAATACTTATAGCTAAAGCCACAACCCCACCTAATTAATTAGGTACTCTTCGCAAAATACAATGAGCAAATAAAAAAATATCATTCAGGTTTAATATACTCAGGAGTTTTTAAAGAATCCACAAATAGAAAATTTTCTAAGTCTATAAAAATATAAGGCAATAATAAAAATAATAACAAAAGAAAAACTGTTATTACTATAGAAACCCCATCTTTTAAAGTATAATATCAATGAAATTCAATTTTATCCAACTTACTCTAACTACTCCTAAAAGGCTTACTACTGAACCATCATGAGGAAACAATAAATGTAAAGCACTTAAAAATAAAATAATATAAGGAAATAAATAATGAAGAACAAAAAAACGAGATAATGAAGGACCACCAACCCTAGAGATCCCCACACCCATTCTACTAAATCTAAACAGGTATTATCTGAATAGGTATTGAGATTAAGTTTATCTTAATTCTGCTCTGAAATTTGTTCTACTTCATAAATGTACGTCATCTATGATCTGCTCATCCTTAAACTGAAAGTCATTACGAAAGCATTCATCAACGGGTGAACGAAAGTAATACTTGATATATATAGATCTATAAAAAAACAGATTTTACTAAGCGATACCTGCGGTAGAAAAGCAGCTCTCCAACTAAGTTTAAGAATGTTGAATGTTGCTTACAACTTCCTCGATGAGAACTGCTGCAAAAATCAATATAAACTAAAGATTTTGTGTGATTTGTGAGATTGAAATTGTAACATTCAGCTTTATTGAATTCAGCATAACTGCTGCAAAACTTTTCCGTACGATCCAAATCTTTTTCTTGTTTTACCCAAAACTTAGCAGAGGAGTGATCTTTCAGCAAACGATTTTCACCGAAAGGTTGCCCATCCGTCGAAAAAGAAAATTTAACATATTGTTTATTTTTCTCTGTAAGTCGATATCACTGCTCGAGTACCTTCTCTTCGAGTACCGAAGAGCTGCAACGGTCTTCCGTACGACTAAGGTAATTGACTTTTTAAGCCGTCAAGGAATTTTAAAGCTATGAAAGCTATACCAGCGGAAAGCGGAGAAGATAACGAACATTTTGGTAAAAAAGGTTTTTGAAAAAAAGCTTCCTCATTCAAAGCATCATTTTTGCGGATTTTTTACTTTTTATCATTTTCTTTATGACCTATTTATATTCATTAAGACCGCCATCAAGCGAACTTTTCTGCATGTTGCGACGCGTTTTTACGAAAGTGTAAACCATTTATTGTGAATTTTTGAAAAATACGAAAAAAACCGATGCACCCGTAGTCAGGATCTTGACGGAATCTGCTGGATCCAACAATAGAATATGCCGGAAGTTGTCGGAATTCGGTAAAATCTGGCAGCAATCATGCCGGAAATCCGTGCTGGAAGACGTCGGGAAAGATTCGATTGGATCCTTTGAGTTTCAGACATCGGATTTCGCTCGATTTGGCAGAATATGATCAGTTTTCAGGTGTCTTTTAAGGCCAAAAATAGCTTTAAATTTTTTCTTTCGTTTTCTAGTGGTTATTCTCTCTGTCGAGAGAGTGGAAGGGTCCACTAGCTAGGACGTGTACAATACGTCCGTTGAATAGTGTGAGCGATGACTCACACAGTTAAGAATTTGAGAAGAACAATTTCTCATTTTTCATTTTCTGTAGTATCGTATTTAAAGTGTTTCTTCGTGAAATAAAACAGTGAACATATTAAGCGCACAGGAAAGAAAGAAAAAAAAATAAAGTGCATATCTCAGGATCCGTTAATTTCCGGCCATCGGAAATTAACGGATTCGACTGATTCCAGATATCGAACCCGATCTTTGGATCCTCCAGGAACCAAACATCGGATAGCGAAGGAAAAGCAGATTCCGATCGAACGCTCGATCTCCGAAAACATACATTATTGAATAGATTGATAAATTTTTTGTATATTTGAGTTTTTCTTCAGCATCTGACAATCTTCTAATGTGTTATCTGTAGATAAATATAGGTGAATTCAAAAAATATAGCTGACAATATTATGAGAATGATGTGAAGCATGTGACCTCTTCCTTCTGATTCTAAAAGAAGAGCTAAATACGTGTAGCCTCTCTTCCGCGATCACAACTGTATTATTCGGTTAAACTGAATATTAAGATGGATCTTTTTAGAATAATAAAAGTCGAAACTTATCATTAATGTTATAAATTTTATAAAATATGATGAAACGTTGTCACAAGAATGCATATATGGCGAACCCGACGAGATAGTCCAAGGAATACTGGGAATATTTGAAGAGCAGTGTCCTCAAGCGACAATTGAAAACTAATTGAAAAAACGAATACAGTGTTATTTTTTTCTTTTCCGAAAAGTCAGGTAGTCTAGCTAAACGACATATTGAAAGGCTTAATATTTTCTTTAGTTAAAAGCTGTTTTGCAACTCAAAATACTTCAAAAACATTCGTATTCCTGATTAAAACTGCTACTTAAACGAATGAGCTCAAGATTTAACTACTGTCCATTTCAAAACAGAATATGTGCGATTGCGGTTCGACTAAATCCGAGACGTTACTACCGGTCTGCAGTTTTCACCATTGTGTAGCCAGACACTTGGAACGTGGATGAGCATAAGAAGAAATTTTTTTGATGAGTTATTGAGGGATTTTCTAAAGGGATCTCTGGAAAAGTGTTCATAACCCGAAAATTTAACGTAGCAATATGTTAGTTTTTTTCATGAAAACGTAGCCCGAAGTGTTCTCTTTTAATCAGCAGTCCAGTTGCACCGTCATTTTCAGTGGCTCAGGCGTGGTGTTGGATTCCCTTGAAGCCCGGACTAGTACCAGATGGCTTCAGGTGGTCTTCAGGTGGCATAGAACATACGTAATCGACCGCGCTGAATCTGACAGCAATCTTTACGTTTAAATAAGACCGTAAGAGCAAGGTGAAAATCGAGTTTACCACTCTGTTTTCACCTAATATTAAAAAATTCACAGCTCAATCAGAAAATATCAGGGCGAGTTGGAACTTCAGGCTAATATTAGTTTTATCCGTTTAAACTGATTATAGGATAAAAAAGACGGGAAAACCATGTTTCTTTCCGAAACTTTTCTGGAAAACCTTTACAAAATCATATGCTTTTAGGATCATTTTTTGTAAGCGTTGGTGTAAATACGGTATACAATGGCCTGAATTCTGTACATCGTGACGTTTCCAACTTGTCCTGATATTTCTGAGTGAGCTTTGAGTTTTTTAATATTAGGTTCATGCTTATCGAATCGTGTGCCTGAGAGATTAGTTAGTGACTTTGGACATTTATTAAAGCAAATAACCTTAATACAACAAAGAATATAACATGAGAAAACTATGTTGTGTAGACGGTTTTGAGTCCTTCGCTGAAAACTGAATGTGGTAGAAAAAGAAAAGATGAACAGTTTTATGTAGAAAAATATTTGGTAGATTAAACGCTGCTGGGGAAAATGTTTTCATATGCGTACGTTTTATACAAGTCGCTCCAGAAAAAAGTGAAATGTACCGGATAGCACCGGTGCATGCCTAGGTATTGCACGAGAAAAACGACAGATACCCATAAGACCATGCTCAATCGATGTCTCAGATTTGCTTCTGACTAGTTCGATTTTGTTTAGCATGTGTGAAAAAGTTAAAAGTCCGCTCGATGGAAACTTCAGCGTCTAAAAGGTGGAGAGCACAACCAAAGATTCTGTTTCTCCGCGAAGACACGTGATGGAACAGGGATTTTTTCATCCTATGTGATCCATTGCATGGTCTATCCAATAATGCGATCAGATCGTTTTAACCTCAGACCTTCAGCGCGATAGCGAAGGTCTTCTGAGGATCTTAGAAGTTCATATTGTATGCCACCGGTCTCGAGCGCGTGGCTTAAGTATAAAACGAGATGTCCCTTTCCATAAACATTCAAGTGTGGACTATCCGAATCCGGTCTCATTAGTTTGGCCCCTAATAAGAGTCTCTGAAAACCCTTTAGAGGCTTCTAGAAACCCGAAACAGTTTCTAAACTACATAATCAGAAAGAGCACAGAATCCTGAACAAAATGAAGTATCGTTCATAATTTTAGGAATTATTTTAAAACGGTGAAAAAATAACAGTTGTTCAAGCAAAAATAGTTTACCATGAAAACCTATTTTTTAGGTTATCGAAATTTATGATTTAGAAACTATGAGTGATATCTCATTTTGCTCAGAACTTTGTGCTCTTTCCAATTATGTAGTTTGAAAACTTTTTCGAGAACGTTAAGGCGGTTTCCAGAAGCATCTCATTTTATACTTAAGCCACACGCTCGAGACCGGTGGCATACAATATGAACTTCTAAGGTCCTCAGAAGACCTTCGCTATCGCGCTGAAGGTCTGAGGTTAAAACGATCTGATCGCATTATCGGATAGACCGTGCAATGGATCACATAGGATGAAAAAATCCCTGTTCCATCACGTGTCTTCGCGGAGAAACAGAATTTTTGTTTTTGTTCTCCACTTTTTAGACGCTGAAGTTTCCATCTAGCGGACTCTAAAAAACCGTTCGGAACTCAGAAAGTAAAAGTCCTAAAACGCTCAGAATTTGGATTTGTAGTTTTTTTTCACACATGCTGAACAAAATCGGACTAGTCAGAAGCAACTCTGTGAGCTGGGAATATCTGTCCGTTTTCTATTATGTTCTATTATGTAAAACATAATAGAAAACAGATAGATATTCCCTTAACTTAATGAGTTCGTACACTTGACCGCTATTATTTGATCGAAAACAAAACGCTTCAAAAAAACAGCGAAAACGTGATTCTCAGGTTGATGGTCTTCACTTAATTACAGCCTTTTTACTATGCTAAAGTTTTCTTCAATCAAACTTTTAGCTGGGATTTGTCATCGCCGCCCGGAACTCAGAGTTTTTCCAAATATTGTTTTCGTCGGCGTCTCCACTTTTTAGACGCTGAAGTTTCCATCGAGCGGACTCTAGAAAACCGTTCAGAACTCAGAAAGTAAAAGTCCTAGAACGCTCAGAATTTGAATTTGTAGTTTCTTTCACACATGCTGAACAAAATCGGACTGGTCAGAAGCAAAGCTGAGACATTGATTGAGCATGACTTGTTATTTCTCTCATGCAATGACTTCTAGCCCTGGGCACTAAATGAATTCACATGGCCCACCATCTGTACTCATTTACGACGAATTGTGCAAAAATTATACGTTTTTATCAGTAACTCCAAGAACTAAAAGTCGAAAACGCTTTTCCTCGGTGTGTATTTTGCTGTTTGAAATAAGATTTTCCTATATATGTGACAAAGGCATTCAGACAACTAACTTGTTTAAATTCAGTACAATTAGGGGTATGCTGGAAAATGTCAAAAACAAAAATATTAAACGACTAATATTAAAATCAATTAAATATTTTTCTATCTGAACTAATAAATATTTTACTTGTTGTAAGATAGAGAAATATTTTATTATTTTCAGAAGAAAACAAATGTCAGAGCTGATGATGTCGTTAATATTATAATAGTTTTTGGTCGGACAGAAAAATATTTAATTATTTTAAAATAAAGGAAAAACATATAAGTAAAGAAAAATATTGACGACTAATATTTAGATAGGATGGAAAAATATTTAATTGATATTTAATATTAGTCGTTTAATATTTTTCTTTTTTTTAGACGAGTTTCACCGCTTTACAATCCAGGAAGGACAAATGCTGGTTCGCGTTAGGGTAGCTCTAACGCGTTAGAACCACCCAATATGAATCAATTGTCATGGTTTCAATTAGTTGGTTTGTTTAGCTCACTCGTTTTATTTTGATATTTTCATGGATCACGAGTTTGGAACCTAAGTGCATCCTTTCAATGACATTTCTCTTGTACACGTACGTTAAATTAAATCTTTTTAAGTGTCGTGACGCATCACTAGATTTTTAGAATTATCCGCTTCAGAAAATACAAAAGCCTTTAGTGATTGTTAGAGAAAGTAGGTGATGTCAAAAAATGGAAAGTTTACCAAAAATGATCGCAGTATTGGACGATAATACTCATGTGCCTTGTCTACTATCAAGTGAACGCAACTGCAGAGATGAATGGATTAGAATATGAGTGCATATATTGAGAATCATCTCAACATTTTCGTGAATGCATTTGAAAATCGAACTACGGAAGAAACATACTTATTTTATCTATCGCTCCGGAAAACACTCTTTCGCCCAGTTTAATACAATGTAGTGAGTTTTTTGTTTAAAATGCAAGGGTCTAGGAGTTTTAATGGAACCTACGATACCTCTTTCTTACTGCATGATACTCCCGTCCAATTAGAAGAAATTTTGCAAGAGTTTAGTCTTAGATCTTTTTTTTGAAATAATTTCAGAAGCCCTTCAACGCATTCAGTAGAATTTTACAGATCTTTTTAGAAAACTTTTTAAGGTTTTTAATCGTTGCTAAACTATTTGGGTGTTTTAAAATACTCTTTGTTTTAAACAGCAAATGACCAAGACAAATTTCTTATTTGTTCTAGTCTTCTGCCTCGATCTCACATTATACCGTCACGTTTCAAAGCTATACGTACTTCCACAGAAACATCGACTATAAGTAATTAAGATCTATACTTGACGCCATCAGTTCGTAATTGAAAGTAAAATCGTATTCAGAAGGCAATATCTTCATAGAGTTATGAAAGTTATTTGTGGTAATAGCATGAAAAATAATCATATTTTAAAGAAAAAAAATGTTAGAAGCCACATCTCAGATATGATACAAATACAAGTGATATGGATTCTGAAAGTACGCAGTCTGAGTGATCAAACGGTATATGCATAGTAGTACTTATTTTCGATTTACGCCTGAATAACATTGGTTTAGAGGAGACCAGTATCAAAAAGGGGCTCAAACTTAAACCTTTCAGTTTAGTTTACTTTGACACTAGACCTTTTGAAGCAATAATATATATACCATCGTGACGAGTAAAAATTTCTCTACAAGATGGTATATCTGCTTTCTTGCGGTCAAAAATTCAAAGAAAACTAATCATCGCCTTTCTTTTCATTACAGACTACGGTTAGCGCCCATCAGAGATGCACTTACTGCTCGAAGGTCACAAGTGATAGAAACTTTTTGAACATACAGTTAGAAATAGGGGTGTTAATTTAGTTTTATTGTTCACTAGCCTTACTACCCGACTTCGCTCGGGAAACTAAAACAATTAATTAAAAGAAATATCTTTTATTGACTTTCATCTTCTATTTCTAATGATCGTGGAATAGTCGAGAGAGAATTTGAAATATAAAACAAATTTCAAAGTCTGTGTTGCTATGATTTTACAAAATGTAAAAATTCTAAGTCTCTTTCGACTTAGGATGATCACCATCCATTAAACTCTTAAGTGGCTCTAGCAACTCTGGAAGCTCTGGTAATGAAATTTTTCCATTGAAACAGCACATTCCAGGTGTCTCGCCTTTAAACTTGAGCGCATCACAGTACGTACGCTTTACCGACATGCCGCCAATCACAATTTGAGGGAAGTTGGAATAGTTTAAATCAGGGTCATAATTAAATGCTTCGTCTTTGTACGTCCAGTTGCTTGCTCGAAACGTACCTTGTCGCACTCTCTGCTGCTGAAGTCGATCCTGGCAAGCTTGAACTGTTTCAGTTGAAAGTCTGTTCTGTTGGGCAATTGAATTGCTTTCTATCCGCTGCATTCGCTGTTCATCGGTTTCTATATCTCTTGAGTGTGCTGCTCGCAGACGTGCAGATCTTCGACGTTCCTCCGTTTCCTCAGCAGTCTCGTTACTCCGTCTTGCAGCATGTTGAATTCGGTTCGCTTCTCGAACAGCTGCTTTAACTTCCTCTGATTGATTT
>CAJNOQ010008843.1:0-10802 GCA_905250885.1 Didymodactylos carnosus | reverse complement strand
GTCTAATACAATATTGTATTCATTTTTCTGACGTCTAAAATGTATAAATAAATAGCCAACTTTTTTCCATTCGATGAGCAAAGGAAAATAATTGATCAGGTTAAAATGTAATATTGGATGTTAACAATAATTGATGCTACAATCACAAAATCACTTTAGTACATATGTTTGTGTTTTAATGTCGACAGACATTATGCAATCGTTCATGGATTTTCTTTGATCATCTTTTTTTTTGCAAAATGTGCACATCATGGTCTAGAGAACTACTGAAGGAAACTTCTGAAAACGAGAGGACATTCTCTGGTTAGTAAAGATTGACCAGTGCATGTTCTTTTCTCAAAATAAAAGTCCAGATTCGGTACCATAAACTGCACAAGTGAAAGAAAAATATGTTATAGACTTAGAAGTTTTTCAAAGTTCATCAGCATCAGTTATCCAGCGCCGTTTGTTCGTCAGAAGAATCTTTCGTTCTTTCTTTTTGTTTGTAAAGTATATGTTTGATTGATATTATACATGAGTCATCTGTTATTGCTAACCTCTACGTGTGCACTGATAGTTTAGAGATGATCAATGCACTGATATATAAAATGAATTGCTGTGTAATTATAGGAGATAATCTTAGTTTCAAATTAGTGCATTGTTTGAAGGGTGTCAATTTTGTTAAGTCTTGAGTTAATTATCTCTTTTAAGACAGTTGAAACAGAAAACCGCAGGTGCAATGGAAATTTGCAGACACCTGTCAGCAGAGACAGAGTATGCGAACATCGCAAGTTGTGCGCAGCATAATTGCAATCTAGTTTTAATTTAGTGATAGTAAGTAAAATATAATGTTAACGCTATACACGTGACCGCTTTTAATATTAGGTCTGTTATCTGCAGAGTTGCCAGATAGTCTGCATTTTGCGGACAAATTCCGCTTTTTGTAGTTTTTTCCGCCAAGTGTCCACTGTCTGCAATTTATCCGCTTTTCGAGGATTTTTTGCTTTTGCTTGTTTTCTTGCAATGAAGATTTTTACATTTTCTCATAAAAATTTTTCCACCTTCGGCGGCTGAATGATCTGTCAAAACAATGCTTTTGCAACTTTTATAAAACAGATACGCACTATTTTAGAAACTAAATCAGAAATTTTCCCCGGAAGTGAGCGGTAATAGAAAAACATTAGCTTGTCTCAAGTGCTGCTGAAAGATGGTAAAATATTAAATCCCCAAGGAAGCCAACTCGGTCAGAAAATCTTAACCATGAAGTGCTGTCGTAGGTGAGGGAGTTTTGAATTAAATTTTATCCTGCCATACATAACTCTTAAAATTTATGATAGCTGATCAAAAACGCGCATTCACAAAAAGCCAATATCGATTCAAATCGGAATTTAAATGACGTTTTGTACTTCTATTGTTTTTCTTAAGTGGAGCCACCATAAAGCGCTAAAAAATTTGTTTTTTGATACACCTTTGCGTTTGGTGAAAATACGTTTCCGCTTTTCTGACCTAAGCATCTGGCAACTCTGGTTACCTGTTCTATTTATAGCTCTATTGAAAAACTATAGTCATGTAAGTTACTCAATTTTGAGTTGTATCAATATTTGTACTTCGATGAACTAGTTTTTGTAACGATAAACTAAAACAATAATCAAGCAGTGAATGATGCTAAAATTCTACCATCTATGTTTTATCTTTTTTGAAAATAAACTAACTATAATATTATTGGATATTTTATTCCGTATTTTTCAAATAACTTTTTCATTTTTAATCGCATAGACTTAAAGTTTTTTTTAAAGATTCGCTCTACAAAAATCATATTGAACACTGTTTCATTCTCTACAAAAAGGAATAAATTATTTTTTCACAGATTGTATGAGCATGTTTTTGATGGTGTAATCATAATCCAACTGCTCAAAAGTAAAATGAAACTGAGTACCTTAAGGGTCTCCTTCCTCTTTTTCGATCCTCTTGGAAACCAAGAAAGCGGTTATCGGATCGAGGCGAAATTTATATAGGAGATAGTACATTGAAAAAGAAAAGCGATGTATTTTTTTACCTTTTCTGACGTGCTCTTCTATGGGTTTTCCAGAAAACTCCAGCTTTTATCTGGTCATACTACGATCCCTCGAGAAAATGGCCTGATCGAAACCGCTTAAGAAAAATTTTCATCCTGAGATAGGGTCTAAAGTATCTGGGGTAAAAGTTTGAGCCGATTTTATAATGGAGTTTATATATTATTTTTCAAATAACTTTTTCATTTTTAATCGCATAGACTTAAAGTTTTTTTAAAAGATTCGCTGTTTCATTCTCTACAAAAATCATATTGAACATGTTTTTATATACTGTAAAAATAAAAGAATATAGAGAAAATACTGCAAAATTTCAATCTCCATTGTCAAACCAAAAGACAACAAAAACAAATTTATTTTGAACACAGTGCTATATGTCAAAATTGGATCAAAATGTATTTTCTCGTATCCCGAAAAGTGTCATCTTTCTTTTCATGTATCACAAATTCGCTGTAAACATGTTTTTATAACACAAAAGACGATTTAACTAAAATTCACTAAAAAAAGAGAAAATTTGACTTTTTCGCCTTAGGACGGAAAAAGAGATCGAGCTATTGAACTTTCTCTGTTTGGATGTAATAGAAAAATTATTGTTCTAAGATAAAACGAAGCTAACCTCAAAACGTTTGATTTTGGTCAAGTTACAAGCGTTTTCTTAACCACCCCAAAACTATAGTTTGGATACGATGATTTTAAATTAAAACGATAAAAGAAAAAAATTCTGCTCGAACCGCTTGTGATTATGAAGAGTTTTACTCACAACTCGTTGATAGAGCGCGTCAAGGGCTACAAAATGTCTATCTTCTCTTTTTCATATTCCAAAATATGAAGGATTAAAATTGAATAGACTGTTTTTTCTAGCCTGTAATGTACAACTCTTCCAAGTATTTTCGATAAATTACTTAAAAAGGAGATCAGCCTATAATTAGATTTTACTGGCAAATCTTCTTTTTTGAATATAGGCTTATCATTAGTGGGACATAACTATTATCTGATGAATAATTCACTAGATTTGCAAGGGGAAGTACTAGAGTGCCTTTGCATTTATTTAATATTAGATTTGCTTTATTGTCAAGACCTGGTGATTTTTGACTACGGAGTCGTGATAATATACGTCATATTTCTGTCACATTTACCGACACGTGACTCAAGGTGGAATTTGTTTTTTTCAAAAAAGAGAGGTCGTAGAAGGTTTGACTGTATGATTAACTGTGTTTGTTTTATAAAGTAGTTATTTGGTATTTGTGCTTGTATTACAGACTCTATAATAACTTGAACATGCTCAATTAATGGTGAGAGTATTTTGAGAAGTTAGAAGACAGAAATGGTTTTGTCGTTAAACATAGAAAATTGTTCATTGCTAGCAATGACAACTCATGTGAGAATGAACTGCTTACAAAGTATAAAAATTGTATTTTCTGGAAAACCCATAGAAAAGCACATCAGAAAAGGTGAAAAAATACATCGCTTTTCTTTTTCAATGTACTATCTTCTATATAAATTTCGCCTCGATCCGATAACCGCTTTCTCGGTTTCCAAGAGGGTCGAAAAAGAGGAGGGGGACCCCTAAGGCACTCAGTTTCATTTTACTTTTGAGCAGTTGGATTATGATTACACCATCAAAGACATACTCATACAATCTGTGAAAAAATAATTTATTCCTTTTTTTTAGTTATTTTTTTCAAAAATCAAGACAGTAAAAAAACCTATCACGATAAACTCAATTAAATTCTATGGTACTCTAAAACAAATATGAATAAATTGCAAAATAATAGTAATGACTTCTTTGTTACTGTCAATATTGAACTTTGATTTTCTCGAACTGTTACTGTTGCTATTTGAGACTGATGTACATAATCTAGTTAAAATATTTGTTTTTTGTTATACAAACTCTGTGAGAATGTATCACATGTGATTTTCATTTTCATACAGTGATAAACCTCTCAATGTATCATAACATCTTCAGATTTAGACAATCGTACAACTGTTGAAAGATCATCGATTAGATGACACTATTTAAAACTAAACTATACCATTTCTTTGAGTATTTTTGAAATTTTTATCAATCCATAGCAGATAAATTCAAAAATAAATATGACTAGTAGGGAAAATTGATGAATCGATTGAATGAGGAATACGAACAATCTTTTTTTTTTCTAGTATTTTTCAATCTTCTAGGTTTCGAGAGTCAAGCGGTTTTCGGCGATGTGTACCAGTAGCCTTCTTTCTTTTAGGCTGATATATTTGTGAGTCAAATTGTGAAAGATATCTGTTATTAAAAATGTCTAAACGAGACCACAAATACTCAATGTATTGTGTTTCATTAGCCTCTGCAAGATTCATTAAAAAGTTCACTTTTTTTTATTAAGCTTTTATTTCAATAGTTTTTAATGGCATTGTACAACAAATAATATGTTTGTATTGCTCGACACAATTGTTCTTGCAATGTTGGAGACTTGTTATCAACTTGTCATCGTATTCCACTTTATATATTTGTATAAAATCGTGATTTAAAAAAGAAGAAATTTCGTTTGTAGCCTTGCAGTATGTCAGACACGAATTGAACTAATGCACTATTAACAGAAACGTTTATTTTCCTAAAGCAGTTACTACTGTACCATATGATTGGAAGCGACTACATATTAAACTTTCATGTACGTATACAACAGTAGTCAATTCCAAAAAACTAAATAGTATAGATTTTGTATTTACTTTTTATTTGTTGTCGATAAAAAAAAAAAAACCATTTGTTTCACATATATCAGACATGTTTATGTGAAGTATCAAAAAAAAAAAAAACTCACTGTTTGTGAATAAGTGAAACAAACACACAAAATAAAACACAGCGAACCTAGTATAAAAATGTATCTAATTATTTCTTCTATTATTGCGTAGAAGATTTGATCTATTAATTACGAATAATCAATTCTTGTTCTACTACCATCTGTTACTTTAACATTTGGTGGATTAATACTTTGTCTCATTAAATCTTTTTCAGTTATACCAGCAACTTTCATTGCATGTTGAATCTTCTTTTCAACTTCTCTGAGTGCTTTTGCTTGTGCTTGTTGTTCAAGAAGAAGTGGTCGTCGTTCAATACGTTCTTGAATTTTATCTAATTGTTCAGCATAATTAGAGCTACTTTGACGCATCGATTGACGTAATTTACGCATCTAGAAGAAGAAGAAGAAGAAAATAAAAGTCAATCGAGTTAATTAAACATATACAAATATATATATATATTTTATCAACGATTTTTGTAGAACTATTTTTATATTTATTATTACTATTTTGCTTACTTTTTGTTCATTTTGTGTTTTATGAATTAATGAACGATCATATAATTTTGCTTTTTCACGTATTTTTTCTCTTAAACGTCTTTCTTTTGCTGAACGTGTTTGTTGAAATGATTGTTCAAATAATTCTTTTGCTTCATCATCATAACGTTTTTTTCGATTAACCGATTCTCTTAAACGTTGTGATTCTGTCATTTTTGTTGGTATTGAATCTTGTTGTAATGATATCGATTTATTTACACTCATATTAACAGAAGAATACAGTCCACCATCATTAAGACCATATGTTTGACTTTTTATTGTAGTATTTCTATCAGGATTATTTGCTGTTGATGCACGTCTAATTTGTTTACCTTTTATTTGAAAAGTTTGTGAACGACGAAATTGTTCATCTTTTTTTATATCATTAAGGATTTTTTCTTTTTTTGATGGTATTAAATTTGTATACAATAAAAATGGCTTACATTTTGTTGGTGAACGCATTTGTTTCGATGATTCCATGTCAGATATGAATTGTCTATGAATTTTATCGTAGTCCGGTATATAATAACCATTTGTTTTCGGTTTAAATGTATATTCTTCACGACCCAATTGATTGAATTTACGTGATAAATCATTTGCACTTGATGAACGTTGATGTTTATATTTTTGTTGACGTTCGTGCATATTATTCGGTAATTTTGATTGACGTAATAATTCTTTAGCACGCATCTGTTTTTTAATATGACGATATAAATTTTGCTCTTTCATTCTAAACAATATAGAGACATGTTGTTCAATTTCTTTAACTTCTGTTGACATACATAGACGATATTTCTCTTCATAAATCAAATTATTCACTTACTGTTCTAAATCTTTGCTTGTTTTATAATAAAAATCTGGTAATGGTTTTGCCTTAAAATTTGATTGTTCTTTAGTGACTCGTGTATCACCTGAAAATGAATGTCGTCGCAGTAATGATTTTGTTTTTTCTCTTGATTCAAATGCAAATGGTTTTGATATTGAATTTAAATATTCTTTTGTCATATATCGAACATTTTCTCGACGAAGACGTTGTTCTTCTTTTAATTGTTCGTATAATGGTAAACCGACGTGTGATGGTACCGGATTTGCTTAAAATAAAAATAAAAACGACAGAATTTTAGATTATAAAATTAACTTTTTAGAATAAATAGTACCTTTAAATGATCGACTCAAAATAATTTCATCATCAACTTCTTTTTGTATTTTATCTGCTTCAATTTCATGCATACATTTTCGTCGATGAACATTATCAATGGTCATACTATTCGTAATGTTAAATGGTTCAGGCACAGTTACACGGCCAGCCCAAGACGAAGAAGCGGGCGCACTTGGTGGACGAGAACGTCGTTTTTCATTACTAAAACAAAACCATACAGTTACTACTTTCAATAAATGAAGAAATAGTTAATACATTTGTTTCTGTCCGTAAAGAAGATTCTTACTCAATATCGTCTAGATAATCATCTAATTCAAATTCGTCCCACATTGTATGTATTTGCTTTTTTAGATTATTTGAATTTGTAGCTAAATAATTAACTGGACTTTTTGTCCGATGTGGACAATAAGATTGATCATCGTCGTGTCTCAAGATGATATGCGATCGATGTTGATTAAAACCAACGATAGGATTACTTTGATCTTCGGTGGTAAAAACCGGTGATGGAGATCGTCTACTTTGTTTTGGTGATAAAATATTATTTCGAGATCGATCGGGTAATGGTGGTTTTGCTCTAAGAATATTGTTTGCTGCTGTTGTTGTCGATGATGTTTCTTCATAATAGGGAATGACGTAT
This sequence comes from Didymodactylos carnosus, assembly GCA_905250885.1. Lineage (NCBI taxonomy): Eukaryota > Metazoa > Rotifera > Eurotatoria > Philodinida > Philodinidae > Didymodactylos > Didymodactylos carnosus. The sequence continues at coordinate 3,641 of CAJNOQ010008843.1, read as the reverse complement.
GGTTGAGCTGTTTGATGCTGTTCTTGCAAATAGTGATTAGAGTATGGTCGCTCATGATCATCATGATCTCGAAGTTGATAATACTCATGTTCAGTTTTGGCTAGTTGTTGACGTTGTTCTTTTCTAGTTTGTTCTAATGTCTTTAAAAATGTATCTTCATTTGGTTTTACGTCCAAATTTGAGATGAGATTATTCTTGTATGCCTAAATAGAATAGGAGACAGACACAATAGTTTCTATTTATTTCAACAGAATAACCTCTCTGCATCTAGGCTCAGTTTTTGAGATCACTTAATGTGTTTTATAGCGACATATTCGCCGATGGTCGAAACTAGATTGATCACTTCCAGTTAGTTGTTTTTTTCGTAAAATGTATGGTATAGATGGGGAGATAGAATAAAAAACTGCCTAGTGCACTTTATCGTTGTAGTGTACCACTACAGCGTCCTGGTTTCATTTCGAATTCCATAATTCCAACAGATTATGTAAGAAAGAAAGCACTGCATAAATTTTCGAAAACTTTCATCAGTTATCCTTTAAGTCGCAGTGATAAGTACGCTTATCACTATTAAATTTCAACAGTTTTGAATAATCTTCAAGAACTTTTGTCATACATAATCTTAATAATTTTATTGTTGCGTCGTCCTTGCCTGACGAGAGTCTAATCAAATCGTAGGAAGTGTGTATAACTCTATTTTATTCACGATATTTGCGTAAAAAATTGTTTTGTCCCTAGAGAACGTACTTGGATCAAGTACTTTGTCTGCGTAATGAAACCGGTAATTGCCTTTTTTCCAGAAGTAAATTTACTTGTAAGCACTTGTCCGTCCTTGCCAAGTACTTTCAGAAAGTACTTCTTAGCAATAAGGTGAGTATTTCGATCATTGACAAGTACTTAGCAAGTAATCAAATACTTGCATCAAGTACGTTCTCTAGGGTTATCATCAAATGCATATGCATAAGTAACGAAATAAAGGTCCTATAAATGCCTTTTTATATAGTTTATACCGTGTTTCATCAAATTGGATTAACCAGAAAAATTCGGAACTTAAAAGATTAAAACCGAAAAAGTGCACGCGACAGATTTTTTTCTACATGTATCCATGCCAATATACTGCGACGGTTTTCTATTCAAATAATTTCTGGATCTCACTCATTTTAACTTGAAAAATGCAATAGCCTTTTCCAGAAATGCAATAGCCTTTTCCAGATCGTTAAAAGTTCACAGTCTCATTATGAATAGAAAATAACTCTGCATAAAATAGAGAATCAGTTCACGAACACCTACCAAGGCCGTCTCAGTTCGCTTATACTGGTCTGTTAACGGTTGCCCAAAAACGGCCCGTTAATGACGTAAAAGCGGCATAAGAATGGTCCGGTAACAGTGGAAAAACAATCTGAATAAAAGAGTTTTTTGATCGTAAAGCGGCACCAGTTAAACGGTGTGGAAACACTTTTGGCGACTTAATAATGGTGCTTTAACAAGACGCTTACAATCCGTTAATCAGCAGCTAACGGTGCGTTAACCGTTAACGACACCGTTTTATCATCGGTTTCTGCTAGAAAAGTTAAAGATGTAGTCGAATTTCATTTCTTTACCTCAAAATCTGGTGTATTGTAAGCTGACCTAATAAGTGGATTGATCTTGTCCACGTTTACTTTTGTATTGTAATAATCCACTAATGATACCGATGAGTGCATAGCAGAAGCAGACATTATTCTACAAACAATTGGATTGAAGGATAAATCTCAAATCCGACGAAATTAGGTATTGTATGATGAAGTATTTTACACGTCCATTAACCATGTTCAATACGTAACTGTTCTAAGTGAGGACCCCAATCATGAAAAAATTCTTTTTAAGAATAATACGCGTTTGAAACACATTGGTCTGCTGATTGTATAAAATTGGTATTAAAGTTTATAATATTAGTATAAATTATTAAGAGTATAAATAACGCGTTGATAGTGTCGCCACTTCTATACACCATCCGAGAAATTAAGTTTCTAATCTTTGAGTAAAGAAACTGAATGATAATGGAGGCTTGCAAAGAAATGATTAAGCTATGTAAACTTTTTTTCATTCTATTTTATTGTCCTTGTACTAGTATTTCGTTTTATTGTCATGTATTTTACCTCTGTTTATAATTAACATTGAATGAGTGTAGGCAGAAGCGATTGTCAGTCGACTGAGTTTTTATAAACCTCCTGATGATGAAAGGCTGAGGTCGAAAAAGAGTAGTTATCTTTCAGAACTCTAGAACCATGCTTGCTCTTCGAACAAGATGGCTTAGGCATCATTGCCATCAATGACAACGCTAATAGTTATCAACTAATCGACAAATAACAACCGTATCACCAGAACAACAAAATAAAGTTGATTTTGAGTTGTTGGAAAGTACTTTTTCGTATCCAGCACGCGCGATAACTCAGAAGATTTTCTATTTTTGGTGACGGGTATTTTCGAATGTTTAGAAGAAATTTTGAAACAAAATGGCGCAAAAAAATTTTCATGGGAAAATAATATTAGTTTGAAAACTTTTCCTAAACTTTTGAAAGTATCAGTCACCACACATGGAAAATCTTCTGGGTTATCGCGTGTGCTGAATACGAAAAAGCACTGTTCAGCAACTCAATCTTGTTCAATTAAAAAGTCTTTTTTTAAACATTCAGTCAGTCAACTATTTATATGATAATTATTCAAATAAAATATACATTCCTAAATTGTATATGATAAAAATTGTATATAATACATAGAGTGAAGTGAAAACTTTGTAGCTTGTAGCTATTAAAATATGGATTCTTAAACTAGTTGTTAGTGCATTTAATAGTACCTGATACGACATCTCTGCTTTATCAGGTAACGCAGCAGAAAACAACTGACTTCATGCTGATTTCATCCTATGTATGAATACCCTAATTTTGATAAAATAGTTTTGGTGACGTTCTAAATGTACCATCTGCATTCCAGTGTGGATTAGCACTGAGAATTTGTAATGATGTTGGTGATGGAAAACCCCAAACTGGATAAAGGGCTAGATTATTACAAAATAAAACACATTTAAAATGAATGTATGATACACGAAAAAACTTTTGTTTAACGTAGACATTTGAATACAATGTTCTAGACTTTCACTTCACCCTATGTATTATATACAATTTAGCAATCTATGTTTTATCAAAACAGGAGCTACAAGCTCGTTTTCCATACTGAGATCACTTTTCAAAATTGATAGAATATGCTATTTCCAAACTGAGATCATTTTTATTTCGTTAATTATAAAAAGTGATCTCAATTAAAAATGAGCCAAGAAATGATCACAGAAATAACATGCTTTTGATCTTGGTTAACAAAATTTCGTAAAAAAGGCATGCAAATGATCTTGGTTGCGAAAACTAAATCTAGCATAAAACTAAAAAGTTTTATGCCAAAAGCATGAAAAAAATCATGGGAAAAGGCATATATAGGGTGATCCAAAAAAAACTTACCCCCTGTGTATTTATTGACTTTCTTATGTACAAATATAATTGAACTTTTTATCATTAGTTTATTCAAATAGAGCAAAGATTTCTGGACAAAATGAGACGTCTCCGAGCTCTCTAAGAACTTTTTTCATGAAACAGCATTGAATTTACGGAAGG
>CAJNOQ010008842.1:0-10803 GCA_905250885.1 Didymodactylos carnosus | reverse complement strand
GACAGGAACTTTTTGTCTGCCTTCAAGATGAAACTTAGGTGAACACCGTTTCTCGACATGCCCGATCCGAATATCGCGGTCTCCCGGCTTGAATCGTTGCGAGGAAAAAGCAGGTAGTTTTCATATGATGATCTTACAAGATCATGTCACAACATTTCATATGATCATACAAGATCTTTCCAAAACTGTACAAGATCGTACAAGATGTCATATGAATCAGTCTTCCTGATTCCACATAAGATTTCATAAGCTTTTTCTTATAATCAGATTTAATAAGATCTTACAAGAACGTGTAGTAGGATCTTGTATGATCGTGCAAGAAATGACAAGAACTTACAAGATTATGTGCCTGATCGTGTTCTGTAAATTTCCTCTAGACCCTCTTAAAAAAGTATCTTTATCGTAAGTATCGTAATATTTTCTAGCATACGTAAGACACAAACGTCCTTAGGATCGTGTCTACTCATGCACGAAATTTCTATAAAAAAACCGTCAAAAAAAGCGATTGTACCTTCAGCAGCAGAAAAAACACCCTGAAACTGAATTTCCGGTCACATTAGCCGCTTTGGATCAGAAAGAATCGCACTGGAAACCGTCCATCTTTCAAACCGTTTTTTATTTTCTAAACCGTCCAGCGCCGCGTTTCTGCACAAGTTTTACGACATTATTGGAACGATAAGAACTGCAGCTTTCAAGACTTTTTTTGAAGAGAAAAACTGCTTCGAACTGTGCCCTGGTGTTGTTCGGTCGATCGAAAAACACAGAACATACCCGATAATATGAAAAAATATGTAGAAAAACATTTCGTTGATGTCGCAAGAAAAACAGAAAATCACTCAAAAGTTATGCGAAAGTTAAAAAAGTCTAAAACAAAATTACTGGACATTCCTGAATTAGATCTAACTATTAGGGAAATGTTTTTGGATAAATCATTCCTCGTTCGTAATGATAGGAACCTCAAATTTCATCAGCAAAAATTATTATCGATTATCAGGCCTATGATCACCTTATAGAAAAAGCTAAAAATAATAATACAAAACTAAAGACAAAACATTTAACTTCATTGATCGAAATCTCAATTTTCTATTAGGTCAAGCAAATGCTAATATCCTATTAAATAGACGTATGCCACAATTTTTGGCACAAATGATGAAAAATAAACAGCAATGTAAAGATCTGCTCACAAAATCTTCAACATTGAAATCGTTATCTACACATTTTTATTAGGCGAAGGATTCATTAAAAAACTCGTCCGTGCTAAAACAAAGTCCAAAAACTACGAGATAGTAGTGAATGGTAATGGAGTACACTCAATGCAGATGCAGATATCAGCATCTAATTCTATATTATCTGTTGGGTTTTAATAAACAAATAAATAAATAGTCTAAAACAAACTGAAGTAAATAAAAGGAAAGTAATTAAGTGCGCTATTTAGAACACTAGATTTTAAGTTCACCCAGTTTAGGAATGATAAGTTAATTTTCTTTAAATGGCTAATGAACAGAGTCAATGATGGGAATACTAAGTTAATCTCTTACTTCAGTTTGTTCATAAAATTCTAATTTCATATCGAGGTTAGTAAATTCTGTAATGAAATTATCTATTGTACAAGGTCTCAAACATGGGAAACAGAACCTTCAGCAGGAGGAAAGTTAAGCACGGAAATTTCAGCGCTAGGAAAGATCAATACCAAGAGAAATCAACGCAAGTATTGGTTTATCATAGTTTTGAGATAAAAGTACGAATCGACAATCAATATGCAAATCAAATGTGTTTGTTTTTATATTGAGCATATTTCAAAAATTCTGAATCAGACATGTAGTACGGATGACAGCTAGTGCTTTGGGCACACCGTTGTAAGATAAGTCGACAGATACATTTGATTAACAGTGTTCGACGTCGAGAAATAGAATAAATTCTGATAATTAGTTATTCGGGTATTTATTCAATTATGAATTAATCTTTTGTATCTAATGAATCATACATTAAGCTATACGAAGTGTTTAGCCATTTCAATTACATCTGTACCATCACATTTATACATTTTATCGGGTTCATATCGTTAAACTTAACGTAAATATTAGTCAAGAATGAGAATTTTGAGACGAATATTTAATACAAATGTTTTATAGTACCGTTAGTTGAAATTGTCGTGAGCAATGATAAATATATGATAATGGCAAAAGTGACTCTTCATCTATGTATACTACTTCTATGTTGAGTTTTCGAAAATACTCGGCTCATAATCTCATTATTAAATTGTTAAACATAATTTTAAGATGGATATTTTAATTTCATATTCAACTGTATACTTGTAAACTTGATCTATACATAACTCCAAGTGAAATTCATCTTGCAGGATCATTTGGCAAGATTTGTCGACCTGGGTATGACAATATTGCAGAATAGAGAATTAAGAAAAGAGGATTTGCGTTTCGAAGAAGATTTAAGAAAGTGAGGTTCGATGTTGAAAGCGTCACCGATTGCCGTAGAATTATTTAGTTTATCTAAGTTACAAATGGGAAACAAAAATTGACGTAATAATTGGAAAGCACGTCGTACTCATCGTGTGGATAAATGAAGATTGTATTGATAAATTGATAAGTGAAGTTATTCGAAAGAAACCGTGTGTGCCACCGGAGTTTCAAAAACAGAGAATAGGTATCTTAGTAATGCTGGGCTACCTTACGCCATCATGGTTTCTGTCATGTACTGTCTAACTCTAGCAACTAAGTCTAAAATTTATAAGAAAGATGACAAATTAGATGAAAAATTTCGAATATCTGGAGATTCACCACGGTTTTCTCACCGTTTAACTCAGGCCGTTATTTTTAAGTTAAAAGACGGTTGTCTATGGCACCGGTTTTCAACTGTTTTTCACATGTTTTCTGAGATCGATTATTTTTAACTTTTACTTCAAAAATATTATTTTTATAGCTTTTAGATTTTGCAATCTTTAATTTCAATTTTTTGAGCTTTTGGTACTATCAGCAGTATCTGCCCCAATACTATGATACTATCGCTAGTAGCAAGGACCTCCTTCCCGAACAAGTGTCTATCATCTGAGTGTCTGAGACAGGGAATATTCTGTGAGTATCTGGGGTCGTTATATATTTTTATTTTTTCTAAGCCTTCTGTCGATGTTGTACGATTGATTTTTTCATTTTTAATACGACTATCAAATGTTATAAATAAACTACATGCATTGTCATAAACAAGATATTTCGACACAGGAACTAATGATTAAAAGCTTTTAAGTGTTAAAATTATATGGTACGGTACACGTAATGGACATTCAGATTGACACAATTCATGATAAGCAACGATACTAATAGTTCCTTAATAAAACACCAGAAAGTATCTCACATTGTGCGACTCCTGGGTTTGAAATAGTATTTCAACTTATCAAAACCTTAAATGTACCCATTTTTACTTTAATCCAGGCACAAAAAAATTGGCCCTAAAACGGGTTTTTATTCCGTTTTTAACTATCAAAAAATGCGTTAAATGTTTCATTTGAAACGCAGAAAAAGCGTAACTTTTGCGTTAAAAAAGGACAAAAGACACATTTTCAAACGTTCTAGAAAGCGTTTCAGATGAAACATTTAACGCGTTTTTTGATCGTTAAAAACGGAATAGAAACGCGTTTCTGAATCGAACTCCTGAATCGGTCCAGAAACCAAAGCTGGAACTTGGCTACCCAGTGGGACTTGTTCTAAATATAGTGGAAAGTCTGTAATAAAGGAAGTACAAAACTGGTGATCTAAAACTGAAAAAGAATGAAAAGATGACATTTCTTCGATATTTCGATTGTTCTTATATACTCGGCTGATCGCAAAACAAGACGGTGAATGATTAGTTGCGTTTTTCAACCGTTAAAAACGGAATAAAAACGTGTGAGAACGGAAAATGAAACAAACGTTATGAAACGCGTTTACACACGTTATATCCCATAGAAAACGCGTGAAAACGGGTCAAAAAACGAAAGTTTCGTAACGCGTGTTTTTGCCGTTTTTAACGATTGTTTTGTGCCTGGGAAGTTTGCCTGAGCAGAACTGGAATTTGTGTTACATCCAGCTAGTTTGAAATCTGCCTGATTATGATCACAAAATCTACGGTATGCGCGCTTGCAAAATATTCACCAGTTTTATTGTATGCTTTCATAGTTTAGGAGCCCAAATGATGAAGTCATGACGAGAAAAATGTCCATTTTCTGTTCAGTCTCAGTGCAATTTCTAATTTCTATTCCTTATTCCGCGCACGTCTTTTCCTCAAATGTTTCTGAAGAACACCTGCTGAACCCAAAGTACCCAAAGTATTTAGTTTGTTTTACCTCTTAGTATGATGTTATATTTCATGTTAGGAAGTTGATACAGCCCGTAATTGTATTATGATATCTCTGAGTAGAACAGATGTTTATACGATATTGTTCTTCAAAAAATCACTATACTGATCAGGAAAGCAGAATGCTGAGCAGAAAAACAGAAAGACTACTCTTTTTGTCTTTCCAGTATCCTGTGCAAGACCCTAACCAAGTCGTCTGAACTAGAGTCCTGCGAGACAAACTTTTCTGTTGCCCCGAGCCCGTAAGCCCGAGTCCGTGAGCAAATAATGTTGTACAAATCCGTGTGTCCCATGAAAATAATTTACGGGCTTTTTTGTCCCGTTCCGTGTCTCCCGAAGCTTTTCGAAAATACGTTTCTGTTTTGATAAACCGTAACTGTTACAAAAGACGTTTAAAGTCTCAAACTTATTTTTGCAAAAAATCCGCAAGACAAAATCTAAGCCTAATTTATTTGATTCTAAAATTAGAAGTTACTGTATAAAAACATGATTTACATCCACTCACTTACTACCTCAGAATCGAACGGAAAGAACCGTAAACCTAGTTTTAAATATGGAAACATCTTCTCAAGTTTAAATCCAGACTATTTCACCTCTCCCGGTTAATTTTCAGTTATTATAAAATTACGGTTTTGACTTGATAGTATTACAAGAATTAAACATTTGAAGTTGCAGCATAATTACAATTAAACGGCAAAAATTATGGAACAATATTTTTCTGCAACTTGTCCCGAGCCCATGAGCCCAAGTCCGTAAACTTTGTGTTGTCCCGACGCCGTCTGTACCACGGGACAGGACAGACGGGATGGGATTCGGGACTGTCCCGCAGGAGTCTAGTCTGAATACTCACTGAGGTAACGATTGGTCACTAGCTCACTTAATCATTTGCTTTACATGCGTATAGATACTTGATATTAGAGTCCATAAACGTATAGAGAAAATTGATATATACACTGTAAAAATAAAGTGTAAACATCTAGATGGCCCCTGGAGGACAGAAGTGTATAAAGTGTTTATGTGAGTAAACTGTGTGTGCCTATTTCTAAGTGTGTAGTTTTTTTATTAATTTTCCTGTTGAGAGCTATTGTACCAAAAAAACTTATTTCAGAATGCTGATCAGGTTGATCAAAATCGTATATTATCGAATTTTCATTAAATATGAGCAGAAAGGAAGTCGAGAAAAACACCTCCACTTGTCAGATTTGAACAGGAGAATGACAAATTCACCTACGTTCTAGCTGAAAAATTTTTTGACTCTTTAGTTATATTTCATGTCTCGATGTGTCCAGTCTTTGTGTTGAAAAAGAAGTGCGTTTTGGGCCCACTTAAACCAGTCATCCTAGATAATCGCTCAGGGAGAACAATCGTTCACTTTAAATGTGTGCTGAGAATACTTTGTTTATAGTGTAGAGGATTAGACATTTAGTAGGAACAAGTTTCGTTTTACTAGTATTGACTTCCAAAGTGGATGGGTACTGCCTTGAGGATTCACTTGTATTCCACTTCAACTTGAAATTTTATATAATAATTTTTTGAATTGATTGAATTCAACAAACTTGGTAGATTTGAGAAGTGTAATTCGATAAAATGGTTTTGTTCACGTAGAAATGGACTCAAGGAATATTTGTGTGTAAAGTTGTTGAGTTCGAAAATGTTAGGGGGATCATCGACGTGTATCACAATGTATCAGTAAAAGACGGAAAAAAGGTTATATAAAGAAAATGAGTTTGACCTCTTTCATATGACTAAATTAAAATATTCTCGCATTTTTCTGAACCCATTGAATTTTTCGTCTTCAATAAAATATACATATTTTCTAGAACTCATTTCAAGTTAAATATAGCTCATATGAAACAAAAGGTTATAGATCGTTCATCTACATTGAACATTGGAAACATCTTTTTCTGAAATGTCGATACGATCAGACAACAAGTAGTTCCCTCGAGAGAGAAAATACGCTGAGAAGAGAAACAACACTAGAGGTCAAGTATTATTCGAGCTGATTGGAGAGTCAACCGTATAAGACGGGTAGATGGGAAAAGATACTAATACAAACCTTTAATAAATTCCTAAATATGTCAACATTAGAGTCACAAAACACTATAATATATAAAACTTCAAGTTGAAAATTTTTAATGAGAATGTTTAAGTCAGTTAAAATGTATCATTTCTTTGCTCTTAGACATTCAGCTGTCGTGGTTTCGCAATAAATAGTAGATAACGAAAGATCGAACAAAGAGAATTTTTTTAGGGTGCAAAGAGTAATCCTTCTTTTCTGTCACTCAAACAACTTAATTATGAATCTAAATGCAAAAACATGTAAACTTCTCTACTTATACTCTATGGCATCTATTGTTTTCATCCGCGATAAGTATACAACTCTCGTATTTTGAATATTATTAAAAAATAAACTAACTAATTCACTAAAAGATATTGAAAATCACGCACGCATCTATTGATATTGTTACATTCACTAAATTTAACAATTATTTGGTCACAATTAGTCATATCAACCTTTACTGACAAATAATGAATATTAGGCTACTTTTTTAATCGTTAGAATTGTGCTCTTTTACTAAAAGAAAACTTGTTTTTTTCGATAGAAATATTTTGTTAAGATCAAGTCTAATAATGAGTCTTGAGAGTCGTGTTTCAGAATAATAAATTCTGCATTAATATTTCCTATTTTGTGATGTTAAACAAAAGAAGTATAAAAAAAGCGATAGGCGTGAGATATAGAAAATTTTTATTTAAAAAAGAAGTCATCATGATGGAAAAAGTGTCTGTATAGTTTTTTGTGTCGAACAATGATTTTTTTATTTTATTTTCTTGTCAATCATTTAACGAATATATTGATCGAAAAAGAAAAAAAGATGCGAGAAGAAAATTTACAATATCAGAGAAACGGATAGTTTTATATATATATATATATTTATATCTTATGATCACAACAAGAGAGAAAAAGATGAAGGAAGAGCTAAAATTGAGTTTTTCTAATTTCAACAATGAAATAATGACGGGAACAAGTTAGTTATTGATAAAAAGAAAAATGGTTGATGAATAGATCATCAATCTTGAATAGACATCAAGTATTTTAAAAAAGAAAAAGGAAGATTAATTTTTAACACGTTCAAGATTTTCATAACACACACATATACATCAAAAACAATATTTTAATCCAAATATATACATATATATATTTATTTATTTTAATATTATTACAGAATACTATTTATTTTATTTATTTATTTTTTTTTTTTTTGACAATAAGTTTATAATAATAAGAAAATTTGAAAAATTGAAATTAAATCATACAAATTAATACTTTACATATTAATCGAACATGTTTTATAGTCAAATTATTTTCAACGTTCGAGACTTACACAGGCGCATTTGAAGGTAAGATTATTTTTACTCCTATTACAATTATTATTATTTCTCTAAAGATTACTTTGTGATGATAATGTCACTTTTCAAGTTCAAATTTAACAATTAATTGAATTTTACTATGTACATTACAATTGTTTATCTAAAAAAATATGATTAAAAAAAAATAAGATTGAACTTTTTAAAGTTTTAATTTTTCTTTTTTAAAATTCTAATCATTTTATCATAGTTGAAATAGTTTTATACTATGACATTATTTTTCAATATAGATGATAATCATAAATTTAGAAGTACTGGATCATAAGGAAAATATGGTTATATTCTTACGTGAAAAGAGGATGTTTAAATAGCGACAAATAGATAAATATTTATACTAATCATGAAAGAGAGAAGTGCCTATGCCGTTTTCTTCTTTCCGGAATTTTTTGTATGATGTGCTAGATAGTTGTATAGGAAATATGAAAAAAAATTAAATTATGGTCAATCGTTTGAATAAAGAAGAAGAAGAAGAAGAGGAAGAAGAAGGGAAAACCTGTTTTTTTCCCTCGGAGTGCTTCACTATTTAATAAGTCACTGATATATCATGATCGAATAGAGAAAGAAAAAAAACAAAAAAAAAAGGAACATTTCTTATTAAAAAAACACAAATTTTTGAACATAAGTATTCATTTGTTGTGTTATTCACATAGTAGTTAACATGAATTCATTTGACACACATATTTAAACGAAGTTTTTGAATAAACAATATTTAGAAAGGGTAAAGTTACTTGAAAAACATTTCGGTGAAAGTGAATGATTTTTTTTCTTCTTCTTGATAGTGATGATCAAACGGTATCTTAGATTCTAAAATAATACTTTTTAAACTTTAATTAGAAAGAGATGTTTCTATTGAACTTTGTTTTAACCCTAATATATGTTCAATTTTTAAGAGTGGATTGAAGCAACACAAGTAGTATGAGATATGTGTTCAAAAAATAAAAACAAAAACTTTTAATGATAGAAGAGCATATCTCTCTTTCTATCATCCATTAAAACATTTCTGCCTTGAAATTATTCTAAATTTTTTGCATTAAATTTGATTTCAACAATGTTTATTTCTTTTTTTTTTACCTTTTTTTTTTGTATTTTTAGAACAACTTAATCCAATCAATGTCTCTCTTCAATCAGCATATGCTAAATAATCAATGGTCATCTTTATTAACAGTCAATGGTTTATATTTAGAATTATTATTACTATTCAATTTATATTTAATTTTGTCTATTCAACGATTGATTTTTATAGCAATTCCTATTTAATGACGGAAATGAACATTAGTACAACTGAACAAACATTTATTATTACAAATGGGTCATATATCCGTTTAAATATTGGTGGATTTTTCGATTTAGATCAAGATTCTATTCGTGAATTACAAGCAGCACAAATGGCAATTGATGATGTCAATGAATCTGGTTTCATATCAAATTATAAACTTCAATTATTTAAAAACGATACAAAAGTAAGTCGGACTGTATATATATATTTTTTTTTTCTTTTTTCTTTTCTTAGCTAAAGTCTTTATCCTGTTTATTCTAAGAAAATCTCTATTCATAGATAGATGTATAAAACATTTTTTTCTTTTAAAATAATGAAGCTAATTACCTTCTTTCTTTTTTTTATTTTATCGAAATACAACGTGTTTCCGTTCAATTTTTTATTCCTCTCTAATTGGTTTAGTAAATAATAGAAAATATTCTTGCATGAAACATAATATTGAGCTTCGAATAAAATAAATAAAAATAATCAATTATATTTTGACTATAAATATAATTGGTCATTGTTAGTTTTACTTTTTTTTTTCATTTTTAGTGCAATCCTGCTTATGGAACAGATGCATTTTTTCATGCAGTATTTCGTCAACCTCAATTATTATTTCTAATTGGTACACAACAATGGAATGTTACAAAATCAATAGCTCAAGTTGCTGAATATTACAATATTATATTAGTATGTTCAAATTAGAATTAAGAAAAATTTTTTTTTAATATATAAAATCTTCTAAAATTGAACATTTTCTTTTCTATGAGTGAAAAAAAGTAAAGGATATTGTATAATGTTTTCTTTTTCACTTCTACTTAATTCATATAATATTTCATCTGACAATCATTTCTTATAAAATCTGACATATAGACGCTTAGAACAATAAGAGAATTATTAAAAAGAAAAGAAAAAAAAGAAGAAGAAGAAGAATATGAGCCTTTTAATAACAAGACTAATTATATAAGTCAAACCTTATTTATTAATTCTAGTTTTCACATTCTGTATCATTCATTACACAAGCAAAAGAATCGAATAGTTCTTATCCAATGTTAGTTCGTTTAGCTATTGCTGATGAATTACATAATAATGGTAGAATAGAATTTTTAAAACGTCATAACTGGTTTAATGTAGCAATAATTCATCAAGATTCGATAGCCCATGCATTAGTAAGTTTAGATATATTTACCCAATGGCATAATAATTTTATTTTGTTGTTGTTTTCTAATTGATTAGACTATGGCTGAATTATCAAAACGTTTAAATTCTTCGAATATTACTGTAATTATCATGCAAAGTGTATCAATGTCAAATTTAACCGATGGTTTAAGAACATTACAAGTAAGAAAATAATTATTATTCTCCCTTCCTCTCTCATTAAGACTATTTTCAACTTTTTTCTTGTTTTCTTCTTTTAGGCAAAAAAAGCTCGTGTCATTTTTGCTAGTTTTGATGCTGAATACAAAGCAACATTTTTTTGTCAAGTAAATGTCATAGATGATTTAATAATTCCAAGAATAAAAAATAAAATTAATCATTTTTCTTTTTAGATTTATCGAACAATTGATAAATTATTAAGAAATCGTTATGTTTGGATATTGACGGGTGAAGATCAATATTGGTGGAATAAATTTACTTTAAAAGAATCAAATATATCGTGCACAAGAGATCAAATTCTTCAAACAGCAAATGGTCATTTTATTATTGATAGTGTTCATGAAACATTGGAAAATTCAACAACAACAATTGCCAATATTGTATGTATTATCGATCCA
>CAJNOQ010008841.1:0-10803 GCA_905250885.1 Didymodactylos carnosus | reverse complement strand
TATATATATATATGCATGCATACTATTGTTTTCTTAACATACCTGACAGTTCTGAAATGGCTCCTAATTTTGTTTGTGATAAACGTTTCGCTCTATCTGATGGTTTTGCTCGTCTGGGTCCTTCTTCTTCGTATAATGGCTCATACACTGTGCAAAATGGGAACGAACATTAGCATTTGATAACTGTTGCAAGTAATTTGAAAGCATGCAAACTATAGGAAAAGTACGCTTTGTTCTTACTTTGAATAAATGGAATCGTTGGTAGTTCATTATACTCGTCATCTTCATCGTCCTCATCACCAATAGTAGGTATTATAATTGTAGGAGAAGAAACTAAAAGAAATATGCACTCACTCATCCACATACATTATAGATACAATGGTTCTACTTTAAAAGGTATATAAAAAAAATAGGTTGGAGGATTATCAGTCAATTGATCTACGATCTGCGATTCGACCCAAAAATTTGATTCTAACAGAGTAATAGTGTATTAACTCTTTATTACCTGCTTCATTCTGTTTCAGTGGTTGTGTGGTGTTTTGTTGTTCCAATACCTGTTTTCTTTGCTCTTTTTTACTTGGTTCTTCGTCTTTTTTCGTAGATTTTGAAGGCTGTTTTCTTGTTCGTTTTTCTTTTCCTTTCTTTTCTTAAATGTGTAGCCAATAATGTTTTTAAATCAATACTATCAACGATTTAAAAAAGTATGTACCTTTTATTGTCAACTTAAAATTTTCTGTTGCTTCTCCCGCTTCGTTCCATGCTTCGCACATCCAATCTCCACTATCTTCAACATATCCATCTGGAATGGTTAATTTTGCTATTTGACCATCATATTCTTGAATAAATTCCTATCCATAACATAGCTTTATATCAATATTCAATAATTTTGTGCATAACAATAACTTACTGTAGACGGTTTTACTTCTTTTTTATTCAAAAACCATGTTATTTCAGGAACTGGTATTCCAGTAATTTTGCATTGTGCTTGAACTTTTTCCCCATCATTAGCAGTCTGCGAAAATATCAAAAATTGTTTAAAACTATTTTCTTAATAAATATACAATATGCTTACAATATCCTTTGGTTTATCCATAAACGTTGGTGCTTTCATTGTAGTTGATTTTTGATCATTCTTAACTTCAGGTCTAAAATAGAGAGGAACAATTAATTCGAACCTCAAATGATGAGCACACAAAAATTATCGGACCTATTGAATGATAGAATGTACCAACAGAAATTATATCCGAACTTTTACTTTTGATGTTTAAGGAAAAAAAAAGAAGTCAGTTTAATATTCATTTTCAATAATCTTTCACTTCAATAGATTCCTTTTTTAAGATTTTCAAGAACGTACTGTTCGTTTGTACAGTTCGTCCTTCAAAAATATTTCAATAATCGAGACAATGCTTTTCATCCATAAAAGAATGAATTCTTTTATGGATGAAAAGCGTTGTCTCATGATTAATTCCTACTTACTGTGCTGACGCATCCACGTTCAAATTAATCAGTGTTTGTGATTCTCCCGCATCATTCATGGCAAATATTTTATACGTTCCCGTGTCGGTTACAGTTGAATTCTATATAGGTAGATGAAACTGTTTAACAAAATACTCTTGTCGTCCTAAATCAAACACATACCAATATTTCGAGTGCAAATACATATGTGTCATCTGATTCTTTTGTTTTAGTCATTTTGTATTTATTTGGTGTTTCTTTAATATCAACTTTATCTTTTTTCCACGTTATTTTTGGTTCTTGTTTCCCTTTACATCGACATTCAATTGTAATTGATTTTTTGGCTGTTGCTATGGTAACTTTTGGTTTTTCAAAAGATGGTGCAAGTTTATCACTTTGTTCAATACTAATTTTATCACCTTCATAATTGAAGATAATTTATTAACAGAATATTGACGGTGAATGTGTATTATACTTACCAACTACTTTTAATACAATATTGGCAGTTGCGGTACCGAGTTCATTTGCTAATGTACATTTATAAATGCCACTATCAGATGCTGTTAAATTCTAAAGACAAATATTTTGACTATTATGCTAATACATATTTTATTCGATAAAAAGCATACCTTAATATCAAGAAATATGCTATAACGATTCGTTCCTTTTCGATCAATTCTTGTTACGATTTTATCAACATTTAATAGTTCTCTGCTATCTTTTGTCCAATATATCGATGGAATTGGTTCGGATTGAATATCGATTTGTACAGTTGCCGATTTGGCGTCTTGTTTAATTGTTGGTTTAGTAATAAATGTTGGTGCAGTACCCTCTGGTAATCTTAAAATAAATAACAATAATCATCATAATTCGTATTTGATAGTATAATCAAATCAGCATACTTGAAATCAATTCCTTCAATATTTAATTGTATATTAGCTGAACCATCGCCTTTTATATTTTTTGCTATAACACGATATTCACCGGAATCTTTTTTAGTATGATTTAATACTTCAAGAAATATTGTATGATTATTTCCTTCTGACAAAATTCTAAAAACAAACTATACACTAGAAAGACATCAATAATATGATTAATCATTAAATTACCCTTGTTTATATTTTGTTCCAATTACAATCGGTTTTCCATTAAGATTCCACGTAAAAGTCGGTACTGGTTCAGCTAGAAAAACGACGAAAAATTTTAAATGAATAGAGAATTAATGGTCATAAACTCAATTATCAACTTACCTGTACAACGACATTCGAGTAGAACAGATTCTTCAAACATACGAATTTGTGGTGCAATAGTGAACGTTGGACGACTACCGCCGCCACCACCACCTTGTTCCTGATCTAGAAAACAAAATATATAATTCGATTCAAATTTTTCAAGTTAAACAGACATCCTATTTCTACTTACTGTCTAAATTTAAACTAATATGTGCATTACTTTCGCCTAATTTATTTTTAGCTGTTATTTTATATTTTCCTGCATCGGCTGAATTGACATCATCTATTTCCAAACATGCAACATAAGCATTATTCGGTAGTGGATCACAATAAATTAAATATCGTCCTATGAAAGAAGAAAACAAAATCAATAATTATTGAACATGAGTATCTCTTTTATATTAATTCCCATACTGTGGTATGTTACCTCTACTTTAGAAAGCCATTACAGTTCAATGAGAGGATGATGAAATTCTCTGAAAATTGTTCATGAGATAACCCGTAACAAGTAGGAATGAGCGGTAACGATAATTTACCGGCGGTAAACATTTTGTGTTTTTTATCGTAAGGCGGTAAAAAAAATAAGCTTTACTGCATTTTCATTTTGAATTTTTGACGTTCTATTATTTATTCATCAGCAAGGGATTGCAAAAATACTATCAATTATTCCTGATGCGAATCTTCAATCAGACGTTTGTTTAGCACTCAAAATTATTATATAATCGTCAAAACATGAAACCACATGCGGTGAAATATTCAATGTTTCTCAGTGAAATACCGTAAAACGAATTAACTAGCTCTAAATAGAAACTATTTCCATATTTTTCATTGATATTAAATTTTTTTATTTCATGAATAAAAATATTAATCACTGTGTAAAAAATATCATACATACACTATCAAACACCGTGTAGTTATTTATTATCAGTAACGATAAAAAATATCTTTTACCAAAGTTTACTGCGGTCAAAATTTGAGAAGTATCAGTAACGGTAACACGTTTTTACCGTTATCTCTCATCCCTAATAGCAGGATCATGAAGTTTCGGCTCTAGATGTATTTTACTTTATTTAATTACTTAAGACAGGATGGCTATGTTGTTCGTCACGTACTTCAAAAGTAGTGTGTTCAAACCTTGGCGCCGGCAAAGTCATGCAATAACCTTGGGCAAGTTACTTATGTCTTGGTGCCTCGGATCATCAACTGATAGCCTACTTACTACGTTGTGACGTACAATAAACTGGCTAGGCTTCGTGGCTTTCAGAAAAGGTAGTACGTGGTTAGTGAGTATGTGCTCAAGTAAGGCAAAAGAACTTTAGACTATCCTTCTGGGCAGAGCTGCAGTTGATGCCTAGTAACAAGATGGATGACCATTTCAGAAGCTTGTCAACTCCAGGAAAGATATCGGGTTAAAGGGACACATTACAAGACCTCTCCAGAATAAGAGACCCTCTAAATAGAAGACCCCTCTTGAGCTCATCTTGTAAAGGTTGAAATAAACGACCCCTCTATTTTTCAGCTTTTTACGTGTAAATTTTGTAAAATTCATAATAAATGTTTTCTAGCTTCCTTTTTTGAACACAATAGAAGACCCGCCTAAAATCTTTATTCTTATGGACAGAATAGAAGACCCGAGTCTTTTATTGTATCATCCCTTTAATGAAACGGCCATTCGGCAGCACCCACACCCACACTCCAGTAACAGTATTCTTCTTCTTCTAATTAGTTAAGTCTACTATATACGTCTCCCACTAGTGAACTTTTTCAACCAAAATTCGTAGTTTTTGAGTCATGTAAAGTATTCTAATCAATCACGTACCAGAATCTTGAATTGGAACATCATCACGAGACCAAGATAAATCTGGTTTAGGATCGGCTGCTATTTTGCATTCAAATACCAGTCGCTTGCCGTCATTTTCTTGTTTAATTATTGGTTTTTGAATAAATGTTGGTGATGTACCTTCAGCTGAACTAAATGAACAAAAAAAAAATGTAAATTTTTAACAAATTAGCTACCTCTCAACTTTCTGTCATAAAATGTCAAAACTTGCTTTTCAACTTGAGCTTGTATTGCATCATCTTCAGCTAATAATAAAAATATATCGATAATTCTTCTGTAAAATTGTTCAACTATGTATTTTACCTGCAAAATTGAGGTCAACATTGGCTGACACTTCTCCTGTTTTATTTTTTACAGTAATTCGATATGTACCGGCATCGGTTTGTCCTAATTGATTTATTTCCAATGATATATCGAAGGTATTTGGTGTTGATGATACTTTTATCACTTGTTTATACTTTGCTGTTGCCGGTAACTTTTTATCATTTTGAAACCATGTTACCTCAGGTTTTGGTGATGCTTGCACTTGACATTCAATAAATAATAAATTACTATCATTTGGCGTTTGCCGAATAGCTGGCGGTGTAGAAAAACGTGGAGCACCAGCCATTCTAGTTGTTTATTCACAAAATATTAATTCTGTTAATTAAGTTTGAACGACGCTAACTACTGCTGTTCAAATTAGATCAATATCATTTTATTCTTGTTCGATATTCATTTAGTGAACAATAGCTCGATTTAATATAAGTTCGTTACCTAAATAATGAAGAGAAATCTCAATGGATCTTTTTGTCACCAAGAACAAAGCAGAGGAAGAAAAACTATTGGTTTGCGAAAGCTGACAATGACTAATGGAGAAAAATATTCTAATATGTACAACTGTCATTCGAACAGAAATGATGTGGTCCGATTTAGAAAGAAAAACAATAAACAAAATTATGCTAATGGTCAGAAGTGTCAAATATGAATTTTCTTTTTGTTTTTCTTTGATTGAGAACGTCATATTGCTTTTTTTATTGCTCATGTAGGGGGTAAAGAATGCTGTCTGTATGTAAACACTGAGGAGCAAATAAAACGAACGTTTTCCAACAATAATTTTTCTGAGATGAATAACAGCTCCCTGTTATTATTTCACATATAAACAAATAAATTTCTGTCGCTATACTTACACAGATGATATAGATATTGGTAAAACAAAATTCTACTTTTTTTTTTTTTTTTTTTGGTAAAAAAGATACTGTATACTATATGAATTCTTTCTCTCTGTCTCTCTATGTATGTGTTTGTGTGTGTATACGAGAAGAAAAGAAAAAAGCGCTAAACAAATTTTTTTATATAGTCAGTTAGTTAGAACATTATCCATTCATTTCCAGAGTATCAAACAATAATATAATAAAGAGATTACAGATAGATTAGATGTAGATGTATAAAGCACCCCAAAGCATCTCTTCGTGTTGTAGAAAAATAACTGATTTTTTTTTTTTTTTTTTGTTTTGTTGTTAACACAAACATATAGAGAGATATTTGCAATGGCGACAAAGAAGTTCTCTATGAAAATGATATCTGTTGCACTTTTATTTTCTTTATTTTTTTGTTCTTTTTCTTTGAAAATGTACAAATATCTATCTCTTTTGGATAATTGTCCATGTAACTATCTATTTACCTCATGTAGAAAATAACAAATATACACACGCACACATATCTTTTATAATCTATCTTCAAATGAATGAGAGAGCAAGTATAAAAAACAATTGACAAGATAACGGCATAGAAAAAAATATTAGACGAAAGTCTAAATGATAATAATAAGAGAAAAAGACTCCATAGTGAAAAACAAGTTTGACAAATAATTATAAAGTTATTTTTTAAAGAATATATTTTTTTTCAATTGCAATATTGATAAAAGTTAGTCAACAATAACAATAGAATAAAGATACATATTACGATCCTCAACAAGATAGTAGTTACCACCGGTGACCGGTCATTTAGTTTCAGGACAATTCGTCTTGGATAAATCGCCCCCGGACATTTCATCTCACGAACACTTTGTCTCATGGACAATTCGTTACATGGACATTTCGTCTGTCAAGGCAACTTGTCTCGGACAATTTGTTCCCAGAAATTTGGTCTCCGGACAATTTGTTTCATGGACAATCCGTCGCCTCTATAAAAATAGGCTAGTCGTCTATAGAAGAGA
Source organism: Didymodactylos carnosus (assembly GCA_905250885.1). Lineage (NCBI taxonomy): Eukaryota > Metazoa > Rotifera > Eurotatoria > Philodinida > Philodinidae > Didymodactylos > Didymodactylos carnosus. The sequence goes on along the minus strand of CAJNOQ010008841.1, from coordinate 4,079 downwards.
CAATATGTTCGCTTTTATAGAGGCGACGAATTGTCCATGGAACAAACTGTCGCAGCAGAATTGTCCGAGACAAGTTGTCTAAGACGAAATATCCAGAAACGAATTGTCCATGAGACGAAGTGTCCGTGAGACGAAATGTTCGGAGATGATTTGTCCAAGACGAATTGTCTTGAAACGAAATGACCTAGTACCGTTATTACCATGCTCAGATGGAATAGCGAAAATGTTTGAATAATGAAGTAAGAAGTTTAATTGAGGCTTATCATCGGAGAAGATAGTCATATCGTTCTATAATAGAGACGTAGAGAAATTTCTTATTTTCAGACTCCATCGTTTAACTTTGCAGATTATAAATTTTATTTTTTTCGTACGAGAGAACTTTCTGCCTATAGTAGAAGAATGAAAAAAAATGGTAGAACGGATGTTGTGAATCTATCTTAAGAAAAAGCACTGTCACAACGGTTGAACTTTTTTTACTATGATCATGGACATCAGAACGGTATCAGACGTTCATGCAGGTTCGATACTGAACGTTTATAACATTTAGTTTCTGGACTTTGACATATCCAGACGCTCCCAACTTATGAAAGGTTAGAATCTCGTCTTCTTTTTTTTTATCAGCATATGAAACAGAAATTTAACTAATACAAGGATCAATGCGAGAATTTGTCGCAGTCGTTTTTATTTCTCATTTTATTCGTACTTTTAAAGAAAACTCAATTATCAGCTGTTTCATCATTGACAACTAAGACGTTTTAAAAATACATTCAAAGAAAAATATTCGAGTTATCTAAACAGTAACTAGCATCCAAAACTTAATGGAAACAGTATATATTTGTATATATTATTATTATATTATATTATTATATTTTGTATATATTTATTAAGTAATATTTCATACACTTGTCATCAAGTTTAAACAATACCTGTCAACGGATGTTGATGATGTTTAAATTAAAATTGACAAATGTAACAGTTTATCTTCGTTTCTCAAAATACTTTCTACGCGACAGTCAATAAGTAAAAGTGTTGTTACGAGAAAAATTGTAAATTGAAAATGATTCTTGATGAGAAGTTTCAATAATTGATTGTATGATAATTAAGATAATGCAGATTCTGCATTGCAGAATACCTAATTTTATTGGAAATAACTAATAAACCATTAACCGAACCATTAACTGATCAGCCGGTGGATCACGTAAAATGTTTACACATTTGCTTGACAAAGCTGAAATATGCGAGATATAATAAATTTCAAAATTTCATTATCCATTATTGATGACGAGTTCTTCACTATTAGAATAAAATCTTCATAATTATTATTCAAATTGAACTGAAGATCTATCTTGATTATCTCGTAGTTTAAAAAACCAAATATTTTCCATCATTTTATGTTGGAGATGTGCACAGGTACCATTTTTGTACCCGTACCTGACCCGAGAATGTTTGTTCCACCCGTATCCGACTCGTATCCGATTTATGCCTAAAAATTTTCTCCTTTTTGTTTTCTAGCTAAAAACTTTTGTTTTTCGGCTGAAGATGTCAAATTATCATTACATTCTCAAGTAATTCTTTTTTAAATCTTCATGTATTTTAGCTAAACTTCTGTATTTTTTTACTAAAATTTTGTGGATTTTCCACTAAAACCTTCTGGTTTTCGGGTAAATTAAAACAAATAGAATCCGTATCCGTAACTGCTTTACCCGTACCATACTCGAGCTAATTCTGTTATTATAGAATAATCAGTTTTCATAAATTCTGAATAGAACTTTATAATAACAGATCGTTTTATTTACAATTATTGTAAGTTTTTTTCAACTTTGTTGAATAATTTAACCTTGATTTTTAGTATATTTATTGACCTCTTTTAACCAATATATTAGACCAATGGAATCTAAAGTTCATGAGTTGAAGGAAGCAAAGGACAGATACACTTGTCATTAATTATTTTCTTCTCTTCTTTCTTTTTTGTCTGCTATTTCTGACTACGTAGCATTAGCAATCTTTCCAGTGGAAACATTCTATGTACGATACAATGTCAACGCATCTACCCGAAGATATATCGAATGCTAAACATATTATGATAAGAATGTTCGGAACCATCTTAGAAAAATGTAACAAAAGACACATTTTACGATGAAGGAGATCAATCAACTTTTTCTAATTTTCTAAAAAAAATAAAACTCGACATTATAGTGTAAAAATATTTAGAAAATATCAAAATTCCATGATAATATGTGTATAATGAGAATATGTCGTCTATAATATATGCGTGTGATTTCTCTATTGATAACTGTAATAAGAAAAAAAGTAGACTCTTGTGTTTAAACCTCAAACAGACAAAAGGAAAAATAGTTTTCATAGATAATACACAAGTGAAAAATTAAAATATCAAAATGAGTTATCTTTGTATTGATTAATTATTTCCCAAAGCGAAGACATGCGTCAATTGGATTAAAAAATAAAAAATATAGACCATTAAATAATAATCATATAAAACAACTTGACCCTCTAAACATAGTTTTGAGTATTATGAAAGGTCAGAGTGCAAAAGAAAAAAAAGATCGTCTAGAAACGTTCAATGAAGAAAAAGATTATTATCAGTTAACGTATCGCGCAAAAATAATGAAAAGTTACTGTAAAATCACACAAAACCATACCTTTAAGTCAAATAAATATTATTCGATCACACTCGATAACTTCTACTAAAAAAAAAATATATATATAAATAATTGAACAAATTAATCAAATTATTTGTGATATATTTACAAGAGTATAAAGAATTCAATTAAATCCAAGATGATGAACACTAAGGTATATTATTAATACGAAACTAATCGCATGATGATATGTTTTTTATGCAGGTATACTACTTTAAGATCTATAATCTTTTCTATAAATGTTTGCTAAGCGGTGTCTCAAAGAAAAGAGAACATCCAAGAAGAAGAAGAAGAATTGAGAGAAAGAGCTTAATGTATGTATAGAAAAATCGTTTATCGTTGTCTCTCTTATCCACAAGGATATTTTGCAAACACATATAGTTACACACGCGATCTATTATGTCTCAATGTAATTTAGTGACAATAACGTAATCAACAACAACAGTAGTAGAAAAAAGGAAAGAAAAAAGCATAATATATATTAAAAAACCTGTACAACCACAAAGTTCTGAGACGACAAAAAGAAAAAAAAAAAAAAACACAATAGAAAAGAAAAAAGCATTTATCTTTCTTTCTCACATGGTCGACAATTATACAACTCTTCAATATCGTACAAAAAATGATCATCTTTTCTTTTCGGAAACACACTAGAATAATGAATGATAATAAAAGGAAAAAAAATAAAACAAAAAAACAAAACAAAATAATGAATAATATCATGGAACTGTAGAAAAATGCAAGGCACATAAAATACGATTATCTCTGTTTCTTCAGACATATCTCTGGTTTGGATAGAAAATAATAATCAGTTATTTTTAGAACATAAATCATTCTATCGTGTAATAATTAAGAAAAAAATGTGAAAAAAATTATCAATGATAATAAATAAAAAAAAGAAAATAGAACACGAATAAGATACAGAAAGATCAATTCAAAAAAGAAAAAAATACTACAGACAACATTTTATGTTAGAACAAAAATAGCTAAATAATACTAAATGAAATTGTTGCTTGTATTTATTAGGTGGCAAAATGCTAATTAATGAGCTAAAATTAAAGAAAAAATTATTTATAAACAAACTAAACACAAGACGAAAATACTGGAAGAAGAATGCGAGAAGACATTGTTTTCAGTTTTTCGTCTATTCTATCATTTCCGTCTTACATTCAATTATAAAATGAATAATTAAACATTCTTTGTTTTATTGTTATATTTTGTTTGATTGTCTTCTTCTTTTTTTTTGTTAAAACAATAATTTTGTTCGCTTCTTTTTTTTTTTTTTATAACCGTTGATTGATGAATTATAAATTAGAAAGAAAATCAGAAAACAACCAGTATCACACAGATTATCGTGCTATCAATCTTGTCATCAAAAATCGATAAAAAAATAAACACAGTAATAAAAATTACAAAAATGAC
>CAJNOQ010008840.1:0-10805 GCA_905250885.1 Didymodactylos carnosus | reverse complement strand
TGCAGGTTTTTTCTTTCTTAATGAAAAACTATATATTTTTGAAAAGAATACCATTGGATAACCCGTGAAATTCTCTACAAACGAGCTGGTCAGAACATCTAGATAGGTGGGATCAGTCAAGCATGTGTAAAAGAAGCGTTTGGCTGTTATATACGTAGTACAGTGTTTTATAATCATAAGAACTCCTTTGTTTTTGATTTTTCAGCAACAGCTGGAACCAACCTGAATACTATTTTGAATAGTCTGAAGATGTTTCTATCAGATGAGGTGCATATCGCCATTTTATGAGAAAACTTGATTACAGGGTTTCTGGAAAACTCAAAGGCTAGAAAATCAAGTCTTTGGTTTATGGTCAAAAAATTTTGCAAACCATATGACCGGATAGAGCAAAGAATTCTGAGGAAAATAAGATATCTCTCGGCTGCCCATAAAGCTTTTTCACCTAACTGTAGTTTCGGTCCGTAATGTGTGGGATGAGAGGTATACGTAATATTTGTATGTCTTTATATGGTAGTACTACCTATACCTACCCTGAAAAAAGCACGGGTCCAGCTCTCGTTCACGAGAAAAACGAAATGTACGTTTTTCACGCGTAGAGCTTCTCGAACTTTACTCCAGGTGAAAAAGTTTTAGATCTACAGAACGAAAAGTTCGAAAGTCTAAAAGTTTGGATTTATAGATTTTTGAACATACTCTACAAGATGAGACTACTTAGAAAAAGATCTGAAATGGTCATTGAGCTTGATTTGTCGTGGCTTATATGCAATGGCTCGGTTCCTAAGGGATTTTTGTCGAATAAAATCTTTTTTCGGCTTCGACTTTTTTTACTTTTATTAATGTCTGAACTGAACTGAATTTTTATTTTGCAAGCATGATTGTTGCAAACAAAGGCTAGCTTATGCTAATGCAACGCCGAAAATAGTGAAGAAATAAAGAAATACTAAAAAGAGCAAGTTGCATCTGAAATATAAACTTACATGACAGACTCATATGTGGCACGGAAGTGGGATCGTACATTTTAAGACGTTTTGCTGATAACGCACAATAAAAGACAGGTAAGTTATAAAAGTTGAAGATGCTGCTTCAAAAGACTCTTATAGATTCTGTGACTGGTATGATTCACAACGGTGCATGGTAGCACATTCCAGTCGTCACAGGTGCGAGGAAAAAATAACCCCGAAGCAGACTTTAAGGAATAGTAAAGTTTTTGAATTTGTTTATCATGCGTTATTCTAGACGACCGTCGATTTGTTGACGGAGTAATTAGGTTTCTAGCAGACAAAGCACTTCTCCCGTTGTACAGTTTGTGAAAATAAGCAAGGCGAAAATATTTTCTTCGAGCGGAGAGCGGTGCTAAATTTAGCTGAGTGAGAAGTTGCGAGAAACGACTGTCATAATCTCTAAGGATTATTCTACAAGCCAACTTTTGTACGTTATCTAACACAGAGAGATGAGAAATGTAAGACGTATCATATAGAATGCAGCAGTACTCCAAAGTTGGACGTATGCAGGTTTTATAAAGACGACGACGAAGAGAATTAGGAGAATCGCGGAAGACACGGGAAATAGAACCAAGTATTTTCGACAATTTGAAGCTACGTTGTCGATATGACATTTCCACGATAGATCAAGTTTAAGAAAAAAGCGCGCTGAATTATATGATCATTCACCTTTAAAGACATTGTTGGACATACTTTAGATACAGTAGAAAACAACATCCATTCACATTTTGATAGGTTTAAAGTGACAAAATTTGTTTCACACCAAGCCAGAACCTCATCTATGCGCGCTTGTGCCTTGTCTGGATCGGCTAGACAAAGAAGATCATCTGCAAAGAGCGAGGATAGAGAACAGAAAACTAGACTTAGAGGTAGGTCATTGAGTCTGACACATAATAAGACTATATTATGCGAAAATGATCATTTTTTAACATAATAAAACAGATGTCCACTTGTTCTACGAAAAAATGGCTTTTTCAAAGTCGCACGAACTGTATATTTTCGAACGGTAAGAAATATAAAGAAGATTTTAGTTGATTTTTTTATGCTTAACTTTACTCAGCATTAGTCATTTCTTCCTGTGTATTAAAAACTGTAAGTTGGGCTTAGTCATGAAGGCATAATATTTAGTCTTGATAGGAAGGTCTATGATAAATTCGACATTGTCTTAAGTCGGGCGGACCTCCCCTTAAAAATTTGAAAAATTTTAGTTAAACTCAAAGACAATAACAGCTAGAGACTTGTAGTTTTCGGCAATCGAAAGAAGACGACAGTCTAGTCTATATTTTTATAAGCAAAAACATTTTATGAACAAATTTTTAAAACTGGTTTTCCAGAGGATCTCTGAAAAACCAGTTCCTAAGTCAACAATTTTGCATAGCAGTCTATCGGTTTTTCTACATATATAGATAGGCCAAAGTGTTATCTACAAAATCAGATCCAAACAAAAGTTTTACTTTGCTTGGTCCGGAAGCTTTGGACGTTTTCCCCGAAGCCAATGGACTTCTTTGAAAATTGGTTTCACAAATTTGTTCAAACAATGTTTCTGTCTATGTAAATATAGCCCAAACTGTTCTCTTTTGACCGACGAAAACCGCAAATCTCTATCTTTTACCGTCTTTGAGTTATTCAAAAAATAACCGCCTGCCTTATATTTTGGCGCCGACAACAGTAACCCGAGACTCCGAAAAACCGGGTTACAGTAATTCCTTACGGGTAAATTTTTGAAAAAGTGAATACAGGATTTTGTAACGCTTGAGAATCTTTGTCGAACGAGCTATTACTTCACGGTTTCCAACAAATCGTTAATTTAGAAATAAAAGTGTAAGCTACCAGAGTAATGCTAATTAGCATTACTCAGTACTAATTAATTATAAATTAATACCTTGAAATATGTTTTTTTCAATTTTTTTCATGAAACTATAACTATACATCATTGGCTACCACACTGCGCTAAAAGAGACGTTTCTACGACTATTTTTGACTCAAGTGTAAGCTTTTTAAAAATAGACCTAGCAATTAAATTTTTTGCTAAGATTTTATCTTAATTAATTTATAACTCCGTGAATGCTCACCGACTCTCCGAAAAAAAATCAGGATATATGCAGTCAAGTGTTATCTACAATCTGAGAAGGTTTAACAGTACCTTTTGTGGGAATCCGCCCCCCCTTCCACAAATTTATTTAAATTATTTAAATAAATTTGTGGAAGAGTATTAAGAAAAATATCAAATTTAAGACATAATATTGTCAATATATTCCTAAAAGTGCCGCAGAGTTCTAAAAACGGTACCAATTACTTTCCTCCAGTGAGATAGTACATTCAGCGCGAAAATGGCTAAATAAGATTAACCCAGTATTCGCATATCTACGTTGGCATCTTAATTTTTATGTCGATCGCTGCACTGATCAGTCTCTCTCTCACAGTATTTCAATAATGTCGTTTTAAAATCTTTTCCCTATATAACTACTTACATGTCAATTCGAAATCGTTATTTGTGTGAAAGTTGGCCGCAGTCCAGGTCATTAATGCGAATCTTATATAGGCTAACGCTTGTATTACACAATTGACATAGCATGTGCTGCCTAAATTTGGGATGCCACCACCAATGTATTTTTGTCGATTGGTTGGATCTAAAAAATTCAGTTATAATACTTTTCTATGCTTGGGGTATGATAGAAAAAATGACTACTGATATAACGGATCATTTTCCAAAGGACATGAAGAGAAACGAAAAAAACTTATATGTATATTAAATATATATTAAAAAGTGAATTTTTTTCTTAAAATCCGTGAAAAATCATAGTAATTTGCTTTGAAAATTGAAACATAGCACATGTGAACTTCACTATATCCTCTCTTGTATTCGGCTGACTCACATTCCACGCACTACAAAACTTTATAAATATAAAATAATGACGTATCTCTTTTCTCAGCGATTGCTTATTGTAGTTTACACATGGAAAAAGAAAGAAAAAAAGAATGTTGAACACCTCTACTAGTTGGACTATGCAGAAAAACAAACGGTGTTTTCTTCCTTTGCATTCTCTGTGACTCACTAGGAAACCTCTGCAAACGTCCCCTCATTTTTTTCATTGATGTGGTAGGTTATACGTAATCGACTATGCTGATTCCGAATACGATAGCTGTTTTGGTTCAAAGGTCTTTCCTAGCCTGCTTCCGGAAAACTGTTTTTTTCAGAAACCTCGAAAAATTCCCTAAAACTTTTTCTAAATAAGCCATGATTGTAGCCCGCGAAATTTTGATCAAAATGAGGCATTTCCCAGCCCTACACGACCTTTCTTTGCAAAGTTACAGAATTTACAAGAAAAGCCCTAAATTCATTTTTTCTCTTTCTTTCTGTAGCTCTGAGGTGACAATGAACATTTAGGGCTTTTCTTGTAAATTCTGTAACTTTGCAAAGAAAGGTTGTGCAGAGCGGGGAGATGACTCATTTTGATCAAATTTTGCGGGCTACAATAGTGACTTATTTAGAAAAAGTTTGAAGAACTTTTTAAGTTTTTTCAGAAACAAGCTAAGAAAGGCCTATGGGCCAAAACGGCTATCGTATTCAGAATCAGCATGGTCGATTACCTATAACCTACTACATTCAAACAAAAAAATAAGGGAACATTTGGGGAGGTTCCCTCGTTAATCAAAGATCAAATTCAATGAGAAAGTATTGGAAGGTGCAAGCAAGTCAAACTTCGAGTAAAATTTTTTTACTGTTTTTTTTACACCATTTGATAGAGCGTGAGCTGCTGATCACAAAAAACTACTTTTTAGCCATAGCAAATGCTTCGTTCCGGTCGACAAATACGAAATACTCGAGGTGTCGTTTTTCGAGAAAAACACATCTTTTTCGAAATGTGAAAAATTTTCTACTTCATTTTTTTTCCAGCTTCTGAAACTAATTTTTTCAGATTCAGCATCAAAAACTGAGTCTAGATAAGTTGTTAAATCGGCTCCAGACCCCGACATCTTTTCACGATGGCGCTCCGAATCACGCCGAGCGCAACGCGCATAGGTCATTTTTGTAAACGCATCAAGTTTCTCTACGTAAGCGATGAAGTCAAATATTTTATGAGCATCGCACCGCTTTTTTTTCTTTTCTTTCCTGTGTTGAGAAAAATCGTTTTTACTGGTATCATAGTCATTTTAGGCGGTATTCAAGGTTTTCGAATTCAAATAAGACGTTTAGTCATGAACTAAATACAGATTCGGTATCAGCACAAAAAACTGAGTCGAATGAAGTATCTTTCAAGTTAATTTGACAACTTTCATTTTTCCTCATATTTTCCGATATCGTCGGAGACTTTAGTCCGCCTGGAGAAGTTAGCAGATTTCTTAGTGAACCATGTTGTTTACCTGTTGCCGTCGAAAGTGATAATTCTGGTGCTGATAACAGTGGAATATCCTGGAGACTTTCTAATTTTAAACAGTAATTCATTCATAGTGTATATGAGTACTCTGCGTAGCATACCGTCTTGAGACCAGTCCTGAACATCACAAGTACTAGCATTACTTGGTTTGACATTGCTTGGAAGATTGAGCAACAGGTCTAAAATCACAGCTAAGTAACAGTGCATATTTTTAAGTAAAATATGAAGAATATTAGAAGGCTTTACGCTGTTTTGTCATGCAGCATACTAACATAGTATCAACACATACGAGAGAAAACAGGCCCCTACTGTGCCGGAGGGGTAATCGTACTAAGCCCGCATGGTTGTCATTTTTAAATTTTATAAGAAAAAAGTATAGAGTTGCTCATTTTTAAAAAGATATTCGCGATATTGGGTGAAAATGTTTTTGTGCCCAATGCCCGGTCCGGAACAAATAACGTTTTCACCGACTTGTGTCTGATTCATTTTTAAAATTGAAAAAGAAAAAATTACTGTTTTGTACCCGTTTTTTTCACGACAGTCTTGTGACAATGATAGCAATGTACAAGCAGACTCAATCGTACTTTTGTTTACAATTTGACTAAAGTAAAATCACTTATAGACTACTGTACGGCACGTGCTGAGTTGTGTTGTACCTTACAATCCTCTGCTAAGAACTGAAAGATAACATACACTCGAGTTCATTGTTTCAATATCAAATTCACATAATTATTCGAATCATAATGCAACAACACGTACGCCCTGAGCTGTTAGAGAAATTATTGTTAAATCAGTGGTCGCAGCCCAGTCAGTCATAGTCATTCAAGAAAAGCGCAGGAAACTCTGTTTGCGAAAACTTCTACGCGTTTAGCGAGTTTCGAATAATAACGCGCAAGAAGCTGCGAGTGTGTAAAAACAAAGCGCAAGGACAGCGTGTACAGCCTTTATTTCCATGGCAACTTGCGTTTTCTGCGTTTTATTTTTACACACTCGCAGCTTCTTGCGCGTTATTATTCGAAACTCGCTAAACGCGTAAAAGTTTTCGTAAACAGAGTTTCCTGCGCTTTTCTGGAATGACTATGACTGACTGAGAGGATTGATTTTCGTGTTTTGTAAACATCCAATGGGAATTATGATGCATATTGGTTTGTATGTAGAAGAAACCGGGCACAAAACACTTGTTTCATGAAATTTCAATTAAAAGCCGTAAACTGGGCACTAATCAGTAATTATCGTGCACATTTCTTTTTCTATTTTTCTCCCTTTCTTCTACATTTGCCTTTTGCGCTTTTCCTGACTGTACCTATTGTTGTTTAAACCAATTTTACCCTCCGTTACACATTTCTCTTTATGTACTTTTAGCATAGCGTGTTACCTGGAGAATGGCTTGGAACCGGCGAGCACGCTTTGTTAAAAGATTCTAGCAATTCCTCTATAGTCATAATTTGTAGGCTTGCTGGATCATCTGATTTCGCTAACTCGTCTAGTAGATTAGCATCAATATTCAAATCATTTTGGCCTAGATACGTATGTTCTTCTAACTGTTGTCGTCGGCTGTCCACCAAGCACAATGGCGGCGTCGCTAGAACAAGTAGAAATAATGTCGAATATTTATCAGTATCTTTCTGAGGACGGAAAGTTATAAATATGAAATCGCGGATGAGACCACTCTAAAAAAATGCTTCTTAAAATAAGACACTATAAGTCGATTGACGATTAGTGGCATACATGGGTCTTAAATTAAGACGCTTCTATCCGTCTTATTTTAAGACCGATAAATTTATCTGTCTTATTTTCTATAACATTCGAATTTTAAAATTAGATCACGCATGATCTGATCTCATGAGAATGGACCAGTATTCTAGGTCTAACTATTGTCACCATTTTATAAGAGAAAACTGGAATAATTCCTAGTGTATTTTCAATAAGTTCTCTGTTCTTTATATACGAGTAGTGAATGCGACACAAAAGAGTTGAATGATTTCTTATCCTTTAGACGATAAAAATAGGATCTCTTTCTTCGGTCTTACAAATAAGACTGATAGATTCGTCTGTCCTCAAATAAGACGGAAGAAAAAAAGTTAGACCAATACAAGAGTAAGACGGATTTCTTTTATAGTGAAGCTGTGGTGTACTATGTTCGTTTTTCCATCCATCCTCTATTGTGCTCCTAGTCGAACTTCTTGATGGAAACTCTAATCTCAATTTAAGGTTTAAAAAATTAATTGAAAATAAACATACCATCTATATCGTCCAACAATGCTGATGTGCTTTCACAGTCTTTGTCGATTAGTCTTAGTTCCCAGACTTTTTCACTTTTATCCGGATTCGTTACCAAACTTAGCTCTTTTAATAGTTCATTGTACTTCTCGTCCAAATCACTCCACTTGTTGTGTTCTCTGTCATAATATTGTGCCTTGACTGTAGCAAAATCAATCGGAGTACGAGGTAAAAATATTTGTTTGATTTTTTCTTCAATTATCGGTTTTTTATCATTAATTTTTAGTTCAACATATTTTCTTGTTGAATCGCCATAACTGACAGCGATCTCAATATTTGAGAACATCTACAGTTAACAATAGAGAAAGAGTAGTATAATTGGTCATTGAACCATATCACTTAATATGCACTGTTAGGGTATATCTTCAATAAGGGCGACACATTATGCCGACTATAAACCGCTTTTGTTGATAAACTATTCTGCAAGAAAAAGTTTATTGTTTATCTGGAAGAAACGTCGCTTATATCCTGCCCAAAACTGAATTTTTGAAAAAAAGCATTCGGAAATGAAGAATGTTTTAACTACTACAACGTCGTGATGCAGCGGTTACTAAATCAGGATTTCTAATGAGAATCTACCAGAAAACGTACATATACGCTTTGTAACTGATCGCAGAGCATATGTCTACGCTTTGGAATTAAAGGCAAAGCGTACAGAGTTATAAAATATGCCTAGGAAGAAAAAAAAGGTTGTTATTCATTATTCTGTTTTAATAAAATCAAGTTCAAATACAAAACAAGATGAGAAAAAAAATAAAAACACATAGTAAACCGAACCTAAAATCAGGAAAACAAGGTAAGATTTAAGACTACGATACGTTTGACGAACACAGCTATTCTGATTGTTCTTATATTTTTTTTCTGAATTTTCTCATTTTGAATGTTTTGTTATTGATATTGGAAAATTTCAGTTGACAAACCCGAACCATCGCTGATGGAGCTGTGTCAAATAGAGTCCTGCGTGGCCGTCTCAAACGTCGATTCGTCTGTCCGATGGGACAAGACAGACGGATTCCGAGAAAAACGAAATACATTCATGAGTTCGTATCGAATGGTATTTTTTAACAGGCATGACTTTCTGAATTCTGAAAAAACAGCAAGAAAAACTTGAACTTGAAAGTTTATTGTATGTTCAAGAAAACATCTCGTAACAAAGGAAAGCACAAGAAAATCAAAGGCTTGTAAACACAGTGCCACCATGCAGAAAAAAGAACAACCGCGAGCAGAGAATATAGAAGAAAAACAATAACCAAATACAACACACTCATATTGATAGGTGAGCGCGTAATGCTCGTTTGAAAGTAGTAACGGTTTGACAAGATACAACAGTATTTGGCAGGGAAAAGCTTTTGGAGCCTTTTTATGAATTGGAATATCAATAGTTGTATTCCACAGAAGTGGATGAATGCCATTGGATATAGAAAGAGAAAATATATGGTGAATAGGATCGAGAAGTTGAAAAGAACATTCCTTAAGAAAAGAAACTGTCATGCCGTCGTGACCGGCTGCTATATTAGTTTTGAGATCGCTTATTGCTTTTAAAATCTGATCTTTAGACGGTGGAACTAATGTAAAAATGTCATCAATTCGAATTCTTGGTTTCGAAGTTGGTCTTGATCTTGGTACAAAACATGACGCAAAATATTCGTTAAATAGAGCCGCTTTTTCATTATCAGAAAAGGAACTTGAAAAAAGCCATACCCCTTAAAACAAATCTATCAGTTACATTCCTCAGTGAAAGTGCTTGAAGCCAAGAAAGCAAGATCTTGGGCTTTCTTATGCATTTCTCGGACAAGAATCAAAATGTAAATTTTCTTGATTCTTGATGCAAGAAACTATGCTGTTGCAAGAAAAATCTATTTTGACGATTACCTGCAAGAAAGGCATATCTTGTAGCAAAAATATCGTACAAAGTTGGTACCAGCAGATAAAATGTGCAAAATTTAATTTCTGACATTTTTCGTTGCCGGATCAAATTTGCCAAATGCTGTCTTCTGCGTAAAAAATGCCAATTATCGAAATTAGCGTTTTCGCGCTAATTAATGCTTTCCCAGAAAACCATAGGATAATCAGTGGTGTTCTATGTTGCTTAGAATTTGATTCTGTATTGTGAGCTCGAAAGTCCAAGATGTCTCACTGCTGAAAAAAATAGTAATTACTTTCCTCGCCAAGTATGAGTTTTTACAGAGCTCTATGGATTCTACTCAATGCAGAATCTAATTCGAACATTTTTTGTTCCAGCCATAACTCTATTAGATGCTTCCTTGATGAGATACATCCTAATTATTTATTTTTCGATAAGTTTGAGGTTTTGCATCATATTCAGACTGGTGAAAGATAAGAAGATACCGAAGAAGAATGGCCGAGTGGTATAAGGCGTGAGACTCTGAATATTATAAGCTAGACTATCTCACTGCATTGCGAGTTCGAATCTCGATCCTGACATTTCATTTTTTTTGCTTTCTTTTTGCAAGGCAAGAAATACATTTCTTGAGTAAGATGGTAAAAAGATTGTTTATTGCACAAGAAATTCCAAGATCTTGGGACATTCTTGCCCCAAGATCTTGCTATTTCTTGGGCCCAAGAACTTTCTCTAGGGTTAGTTGTCGATTTTCTATTATGGTCTTTTATTAACTTGCTTTAATCTTAGTTAAGAGCTGACTTAGATCCTGATGTTTCATCTAAAAACTTGAGTGCTAATTCAAGGTTTCATTTTGAATTATGTCGGTCTTAACTCTCTGCAACATCATCTTCAGTTAAATATTGACTAAACAATCCTTAGAGTTGTCTCAAGTCACTGTTATAGAACGACTGAGGAACAGAAAGTAAACCTTGACTTAAGTCATTAAGAAAGCTGATGAAAAGATCCAAAACTTAACTTTTAGTTTAGCGTATACGTCGAACATTTTTTACTATTCTTTTTTTAAAATTCTTACAGAACTCAAAGGGTATATCAGAACGTATATTCAATTTAGTTCGCTTGCCGTACGCTTTGAAACAAAGTAATGAAACACTGTTAGTCTGTGGCCTGACGCTGGATGACTCACTCTTCTATTTACGTAACCTATATCTAGTAATGCACTTTGTTTTGCAAAAAGTGAAACTCATTTTTGAGAGCTCTCTTTTTGGTAGTTTGTCGAGCTTT
>CAJNOQ010008839.1:0-10807 GCA_905250885.1 Didymodactylos carnosus | reverse complement strand
CCATACAATCCAGAATTCCATCACACACCTCGCGCCAGTCGAGACACAGTGAGGAAAATCCCCGATCACACTTGATATGTTCATGGCAACTCATTGGATATAATCGCTCAATATCATCACCTAAAACTAAATTTACGAAATTCTCATCTTCATTCGGACAGTACAGACAGCTTCACCTAAAACATCCGAAATGTTTTTGTGAAACCGGTATTACTGGTTCTACTTCCACTAGGACGAATAGCCAACTAATAACGACATATCAGCTACCGTCTATAAGCATGATGAGTAACCAATGAACTACTTACATGATGAACAGATTTTCTGATCTTTTATTTCATCTTATTTAACTATTTCATTAATTAAATCATGTCCATTACTATCTGCAGGCTTGTTTCAATAGAAATCAGCGTTGTTATGAATGATTCAAAGCTTGATTAAAAATATTTTCGTTCGTCAAGAAAATGTGGTAGAAGATCATTACTTTCTATTGATTTGTTAAGCTTTTTCGTGGTTTGTCTACAAACAATTTGAATTTTTTTTTCGTTACGCCATGAACCTAGCCCTAAACTTTGTATACGCAATTCTTCACTAATAACTGCATGAATAACAGTTGTTGAAACACTTGAAAGTTTATTTGGGTTAAATACGGAATAAGGTTTCCTAATAATTTGGTTATTGTCGAAGGCTATTTCTATATCACCTTTTGGAAGTACTAAATTATTATTACCTTGTTTCTGATACCATCTATGAATGGTTTCATAGCTACCGCTTGGGCTAGACGCATTGAGTATTTTAACACCTAAGCGACCCCATGACATTTATCATGTTCTATATTACCGTAGATCGCATTTGAAGGCAATTTTCGTTTATTACCACCCATTGATTTGAAGTTGTGAAACTGTAGTATAGTTTTGTAGTCTGAAATGAAGAAGACAGACTATCGTTTATACTTTAAAAACTAGATGTTGTAGAAAGTCGAAAGAGCACACGTAGCTCTTTATATAAAGAGCGTCATCTTATGCAGTTTTTGATGCTCTTTCAAGTGAAATAAGTTTCTTTATGCGTCATCGCTTTCATTTCTGCGCTAATGCTTTGCGAGAGAAAAATGTGGAAATCTCGCCAAAAGGGGCAAGGTACTCCTTGCCCGATCTGACCATATTGCCTCTACGGGCAATATATCTTGCCAGAACGGACAATATTGCCTCATCGGGTCAGAAGTCATGACAATGGACTGATGGTGTTATATGGTACTGGTACCAGGTAACTAGAAGGTTATAGTGATTATTATGACGTAAAATTAGATGCTTTATGTGATTAGCACGATATCGGGGGAGAGTGCATTAGCCTTCACTGGTTAATAAGGCTCGTCACATATTATTCATATATTATTTACATCATAATAATATAATAATGGAAATGATTATAACAACACCAAATATATTTACTCACAATAATAATTGATGATTATTATGGTTAGGCTGACATGCATAGTTATATTATCATTCTATTTGGTAATGAGTCGACACATTATAATTTGTTAATGGTAAGATTCAAATGCTTTCATGATGGCATTCTTGGATGTGATAGTGACCAGCACAACTCCTGATCTTCAAAACATCAGCAGCGATGATGTGGAGATTTTTATGAACGGGATGTTCATCTCCTCGATGGGGAAGGTGTTAGGAAGTGAATATGTTCACTCCATAAGTTTAAGGTCATTCTACTCTTTTTGGTACTATTTCATCATTCATATGATTTGAATCTCTTTTTATTACATCATAGGTTTCTGGATGACCCTGATTTTATGTGATTTAGAGTTGCATCATTTTGTTCATTGTGAATGTTTGCTTTTTTGCTATAAATATCGATGTATTTTAGTAGGTTCGGTAGGTTATTGTTGAATACAAATAAAGTTTTATTTGCTCAATCAACTTAGACTTTTCAATCGGATTTTCAAAGGGGTTTTCACCTGGTGGCAGCGCCTGACCTAGCAGTACGTTCCAAGGGGGTTCGAATGATAGGAGATTCAAGGCTTCATCTCTTTACAGAAAAAACTAGATAGGCTTTCGAGCGAAATCGGAGCCCTCCAGAGTTTGATGGGAGGTCGAACACCTCTCATGATTCTGGAACCTTATATACACTTCCCTACATGCAGTTTTTCACGCTGATTTCGGAATTCACTTTTGAAAGATTCCAGAACCCCGTGGATCGAGATGTCGTCTAATTTTTTAAAAGTCGCCTTTTTGCAAAAAACGGACTCTGCCAATATTTTGAATATTTTTCGTAGAAAGCATGCACTAGACGGATCGAAAGTAAGATATTCGTAATCAGCGTGTAAAAGTGCATCGAATGGTGTATCTTTAAGCCAAAAAAAAATAATACTTTACGTTTGAATTTGGAGCACCTTAATTATGATGAAAAATTCGCTTTTCTTTTCAACTATTTTGGACTGTTTATTAGTTGTATGGATTCAACAGAATTAACTCATAGAAGAAGCAAGCCAACGAAATAAAAATGCACGACCCGAAACGTGAGACTGCTCGAGTCACTGCATACATTAACGCATTAGCCGTAATGACCTTGATTTTTACAGAAAACGTTGAAATCGTTCTTCACGAATAGGCATGTTTATAACGTGAAAGAGCTATAGATGGATGAATCCGTTCACTTTCGACCATCAGATTCGAACGGCTCGATCATAGGACCCGACGTTGGAATCCACCTTAGTTCCAGATGCTGGAATATAACGGAAGGAACAGAAATTAATCGGAATCCGCTCACCGGATCCGGTTAGACGTCCAACAGTCGGATATAACAGAATGAAACGGATCCGATCGGACGTTTTACACCTGAGCAGGGAGCTATCACAGTCATTAGTCACTATGTGGATGTACGTCCATCACACTGGCACATGACTATAAGACAACCAAATATATTTAAATATATAATTATAATAAAAATAATATTGAATGTAAATAATTAAATATTATTTGAGAATGAAATAATAAAAAGAATAATAATACACCTAAATTTGCAATTGTTCAAAGTGGTAATTCCTTCAATTACTTATTAAAATATCTTTTGTATACTTATTCAATATTAGATTACTGTACTGTACATGATTATAAATTAATATGGCAATTAATTTCTTCTAGTGAATTAAATTCTCATCCACCTGCGTTTGATAAATTATTAACTATTTATTCAATTAGTAAAATTTATTCAGATTTAAAAATATTACGTATGGATTGTGATTCGTTTATAAATATTGAGCATTTTTAGATATTTTTCATTATCAAATTATTTATATTCAACTTCATTCACTTTAAAAATTGATTTAAGATTTTAAGGTGAACATACAATTTGTACTGGTGTAATAATTGTAAATCCTTCATCTTTTTCATTTCATATTCTTGAAAGAGTTTGGTCAGAAGGTTTATTTGAATTCAGAAAAATTCATGATTTTCATAGCAGTGTTATATTTCTTATATTCTCAATAATATTTGAATTGTATTTTGAACCATAGTGCGCTAGTGTTACAGCTTTTCCTAAGATAGACCAGTTACAGAGGTTACGAAATTACAAATAGATCTGAAGAATTTGAGAAATATTTCCTATCATAATTGTTTGTTGTGTCACAGTATTTTTGTATTCTTTGTTTAGTGTGCACATACAGGGTTGCCGAAAAATGGCTTTACCGAGGTAGACACACATTATTGTGTACATTTTTATTTTGATGCAAAATGCTATGAAAACACTGAATCGTTCTAACAGTAGCAGGATGAAGGAAGAAAAGTATGCTTTTCGCCTGGGAATCGACCTCAGGACAGTGGTATTCACGATCATTTGGTCTGACCGCTGAGCTACCGAGACATAGCCTTTAATACACACTTTTCTTCCTTATAGATGCACTATTAAATAGTGACAACGAGGACTTTTATACGTACATATACCGGATGTTACAAAAATATTGCGACATTTTGAAAAATCTTTCTTTCCTATCCGCATATTAAGATAATTGGTTTATTCGATATAGTTTAAGTAGATACTAGTGCCCCCTACTAAGACAATAGCGTGTAATTTTTTAATTATTCTTCCGTTGGTTTTGCCATGGCTAAAAGTCACGATATCTGAGATATCGTTATTTCCCATTATAAAGATGGGAAAAAAGCTCCAGAAATTGCAAATTTGTTGGCAAATAAGGTTCATCGAAGTACAATTGATCGTTGGCTGCATCGGTACAAACAATCTGGTTCAATTTATGTTAAACGGAATCCAGGAAGACCAAGAACTGGCCGTACAAAAAGACGTATTTATCTTGTGAAAAAAAGACTTGATTCCAACATTTCTCGAAAAAGTTTACGAACGATGGCCAAAGATTTTCAAACTTCTTATCGAACGTCAGTGGATTAGAAAGAACATCAATCGCAATAAATTAGAAAGAATGATGTTTACTGATGAAAAAATTTTCACCAAGAATGGTTATCTCAATCCAAAAAATGATGTTATATGGGCCGATGATCGGTCTGATGCTAATGAACGTGGTAGACTTCATTCAATTCAAAAATATCCAGTGTGTGTTATGGTAGCAGTTGGTGTAACATGGTATGGACTTACACGTCCATACTTTTTTTAAAAGGCGAACGTCTCAATGGTCAAACTTATCGTGATCAATTATTACCATTTTACAAAGAAGAAGGTGACCGGCTATTCGGACACAAAAATTGGGGCTTCCAACAGGATGGGGCTAGCTAATAAAGCTCAAAAATGGTGCAAAAATAACTTCAAATTCTTTATTCCAAAAGAAAAATGGCCACCGAACTCACCTGAACTTAATCCACTTGATTATTCCATCTGGGATAACGTCTCAAGTAATGTGGAATATCATAAGATCAAAACAATCAACGATTTACGTCGAGAAGTCGAGAAAGCAATGAAGAAAGTTGACGTTAGTTATGCACGGGAAGTGATTGGTGCTTTCCTTCGACGAGTATATTCAGTAGAAAAACATAGTGGTGAATTGATAATCGATGAGTATAGTTGATTGTTGTAGTACTCCATCGTAGCCTTTGAGACATTATATTGTTATTTTATTTGTTTACTTTCTCTTGAAATAAATTGATTTTTCTGAAATGTCGCGATATTTTTGTAACACCCGGTATATATACGTATTCGGCAGCATCATGAGCATCATACATAGGATTTACGTATAACTGTCATGGCTTCGCTATAAAAATATGTCCGTTCGCTATTCTAAGAAAGTCGGTAACATATATAAAAAATGCGATTCGGTCTTATATGGTCCTGGTGTGTTCTCAGTTCCAGGCGTACTTGACGATAAAATCAGTTTACGTATAAAAGTCCTCGTTGTCACTGTTTAATAGTGCATCTATAAGGAAGAAGTGTGTAACAAAGACTGTGTCTCGGTTGCTCAGCGGTCAGATCAATGGTTGTGAATACCACGGTTCTGAGTTCGATTCCCAGTCGAAACGCATACTTTTCTTCTTTCATCCAGCTACTGTTAGAACAGTGTTTTCATAATTAGCTCATACAAAAAAACGTCAAAATGCCATGAGAAATTGTGAGAAGTACCAAAATGTAGAAAAAAAAACGTAGTTAACCGGTTTTTTAGTATTATCTGCTAAAAGTTTGTGAGAGAGGAAAGCTGAAGTGGTCACCGTGTACACCTCGAAAAGCTGTATTTTGCATTTATAATTTAAATGATTTTCAGTTAGAATTGAGGGCGCAGGTTCATTTTTTTGCCAGTTTTTCAAAAAATGACAACTGTTTACCATTAATTTGAGCCTTCTAATAAAATAAATAAAGATTAGTCAAAAATAATTCATTCAGGCTGTTTTAATTTTGAAAACAAGTGATTGGTCGTTATGATCAGTTCTCTCAGATTTGAAAAAAATAATTATTTTGGTCCAAAAAAGGTAATAACTTTTGATATTTTCACTTGTAGTCAATGTTGCGTATGATTTTTTTACGCTTCCTTAAGAGATTTACTAGCTAGTTAGCAGCCATTGGTTGATTTTTTGCAACTCGTGTTAGAATGGGTCTGGTGAGCTGGTATTCTTATTTCAAGGGTTTCATAACTTGAGAAGTTTCTCTTAAAAAAATGAAAGCATCGAAACGCAGAGTTTTTCGTTAAAAATGAGCGGTGGCTTAAGATATGGAGACATATAAGCGTAATGGCGTGAAGAAGATAAGAAAGACAAAGAAAAACATAGCAAACCTTCCATTTTTTATCCTCGTCATAATGGAAGTGTGAAGAACTTTATGTCTTTACACGAACGGAAAATGTGAGAATGATTTTTTTGAGATACTGAAGTAAGAAATAACTTATCTTCAGATTGCATTGATAAGAATCTTAGCTCATCGAGAGTTAATGAAATTCTGTGGTCGCTACTGTCTCCACTAGCAAGTGAAGCGATGAGCCATGTTCGACACAGCATCGACTATTGATTGCTGAGAAGTTAATCTTCGTGTGGATATTCAGATTGAAATGATTTTCGCTATACACAACGAGGAAAAGCGTATTTGAAGATGATTGAAGGATTTTGGAATAAAACAGTCATTACATTTTTTGTAGAGAATTCAACAGGGAATCTTCTGGTATAAAACCGAGCTCAATCAAAATAAAAATGTACAGAATTACATGTGTCTGCCTCGATAAAGCCACTTTTGGGCCATCCTGTACGCAGATACATGCGATATGCACCACTGGACTCATATGAATGAGTGAATAGGCTTGTCTGCCACACGAATTGCCACTCTATGAAGACGGACAAAATGTGTGTTAAGTTATTTGAGTTCATTTTAAGTGATAAATGCATTTAATACATGTTCGTCCAGAGACGTAGTTGCCGAGTAGGACCTCCTGGTTTCAGAAAAGTTTAAGGCTTGGCGCTTCAAAGCAAACTTTTTTTGGGAAGACCAAAAAGTTTTTTGGATTGGACCACACCCCTGCTTTGAGATGCTAACTACGCCCCTGTGTACGTCTTTTCATTGAACTTTTCAGCCGGAGAGAATTAATGATGAAATTATCAAGATTTGAATAAGAAAATGATGCTCAGTCGCACTGTGGTCGTCGGACTTGTAAATAAAGAAGAGGCAAACGACTTCATTTCCTGTATAAAAGAGATTGTCATAATTTAAATTCATCATTAAGCATAATGTTATGTTGTGAAAACCTGTTGGTCAGCGCACAGTTAAGGTAGTTCAAAGTTATCGAAAACATTTGTATATTACAGTACAGTAGAAAGAGTACATGTTGTGAGTGAGTGTTTTTAAAACAAACTGTTAAAATAGAATCATACGTAAAGTTTTCAATTTCCTGATCGAAATAGAGAATAATTTGAAAATGGTCGAATACTCTTGGGTATAGATGAACTATTACCATTCTCTCGCTCACTACCGGATTGACTCGTAGTTTAACTGAGATTAATATATCCTACTCTGAGACATTCAGTCTGAACGCATATTTCAGGCGTCCAAAGGGAATAATTCGTACGGTTATAAATGCGTTTACTGCTAATCTACGTTAAGAAACACGAATGTTTTTGCAGTTGTTGAACAGTTCAACCTCGTCTATACGCTTTTTTTTCGTTTTTTCTTTCTCTACATAAGACTCTTTGTTTCAGACGGACATTTCTTTGTTGAACGAGAAAATATTGAGAAATCCCAATTTTTGTCTATATAACTAAGTTAGTCAAATCGTACAAACTACAAACGCACAAATGTCTTTATTCAGCTATCAAAATGAATTATCAAACATAAGTTTCTAACATAGAGTTCTTCCAGCAGTAAAAAAGTCGACTGCGAAAGACATAAATGTTGTTAGTGTTGGAAATTGGAAAAAGTTTGCTCTTATCGAGAGTTGGCTAGTCATAATTAACACATTCCAGTGCGCATTACACGGAGCCTTAAGCTCTTTTTTTCCAGATAGCTTTGCTCTTGCCTATTTCTACATTATACAGCTGTGTTTTTCTTTTCAAGAATCAATAAAAGAGTAGAAGCACGCTGATAGGCTAAGAGCTCTAGAAAATTTCATTTTGCTATTCGACAAACTAAAGCTATTTTCCAATCTCGAAGCCGAAAAAAGAGGTCCTGAACACTGTGGGAAACGTTCGCACTAGAATTGAACTACTTTTTATCATCTCCTTCTCACAGTTTTCTCAATGTCACAGCAAACCAGTTTTTTCATACGGTTTACGAAGACGCATAACAAGTTCTTTGCATAATTCCCCAAAAATGTGCTGTTAAAAACAACACTAACTAACACAGTCCACAGCAACACATATACTCATCATTTTTATACGTTCCGCCATGTCTGGCTGTTCCATCTGAATTCCAATAGACTCCCTTTCCATGTCTCAACCCTTGCTTAAATTCACCTCTGTATTCTTGGTGATTAGAATATGTCAAAATACCACGTCCATCCATCAGATTATGTTTATATTCACCTTCATACTTTGTACCATTTGCATGTTTCATTTTACCAAAACCATGTATTTCGTCGTTACAGAATTGTCCACTATATTCCATTTTACCCGGCGAGACAAGTTTGCCATAGCCGTGTTTTTGATTTTTTTCATTCACTTGACCAACGTAAGTTACACCCTTTTCGAAGTGTAATGTTTTTGTGGCGAGGCCGTTCGAAGCCGCTTGTTCAATATGTGTGAGCGGTGAGACGGTGGGACTTGATTGAGAAGAGCCCATGTAAATCAGTATTGATTAGCTGGAAAGAGAAATAAAACAAACCGACGGTTCGTTCCTAGGAATCATAAAATAACTAATAAAGTTTAGAACACTATTATGGAATATTTTTCCGCTTGTATTCTGACAGAATAAAGCTTATATCAACTAATAAAGATGTAAGATTACTGGAGGAACTGCATCTTTTCTATGAGAGTGCACTTCTGAAGATCAGTAACTTTTGTTGTATTTACTCACAGTCTTCAGATTTACCTATATTTCTTCAATGTAACATTAATTTATAAACTGTTTTTCTATTTAAATATATAGAACAAAATGTGATGAGGAAGGCTGTGTATAATTGTTTACACTCATAATTTTATTGCTTTCCAACTTCTTTCGGTTCTCCTGTTAAAAGAAAAAAGAATTTCATTGTAACGGTGAACATTAGGGCTATTGTGTTGTAACTGAGAGTGGAAAAGAAGAAAGAAAGAAAAACTACCGATGTCAATGGATACGTTTCTACAAGAAGAAAAATAATAATTGAAAGAAAATGAACTCAAACGTGGAAATTATGTTTAAAACTCAAATTTATCACATGAGTTGTGCAGACTCTTCCTTTTCTTTCTAGACAGAAGTGTAATCAATCGAACTTCGATTATTTTTCACAATAGTCTCACTTTAGATCGTAAAAATACGGAAACGGTTAATTAAGAAAACGATTCATGTCGAGTTTTTCTCTACCGTCGGTATACCGTATGTTTAACCGACGGTAACTTATCAGACCAGGGTTTAACAAAATACCACACGGTAACCGTTTTTGTCCATCCACCATTGTATTTTGTACCCATGAAGGTATAAAAGAAGCACAGAAAAATTCGAGAGCTTGATTTCTTCTTCAGATTAAACTTTTATTTTAGATCATATAAATTGGTCGAAGTTTGAACTTCGACTTGAGTCAAAGTTCTCTGAGTCGGGAGGCTGTCTGCTCTTACAAGTGCTCAACAATAAAAAAATTAAGCTGAAAATTAGTTTCGAACTTCTGTTCTACGTGTTCATAATGATAAAATACCAGACGGTACCGCTGGTTATACCGACGGTACAGGGACTTACCGCGTGGTTACCGCCAGTATACAGGACGGTATTTTCGTTTACTGTGGCGGTAACCGTCAGTATTTTGCCGGTATTAAGCACCTGGGAATTATTTAATATGTCAAGTCAGTGAATGGTTTTTTATTACATATACAGAAGAAAAGATAACCTTGACGAAATCGGCCGAAAGTCTATGGATAATGCTCCGTTTCTGGCACTAATCCCAACTAGTAACACCTAGATAAGTAATCTGATATAATTTAATGTTACTTAAATTTTGATATTTATTTTTAAAGAGAAACTGTACAGTGAAAAAAGTAGTGAAAAGAAAAGACTGAGCGCTTTCAAATTCTTGTTCAAAGTCTTGAAGTGGAGAGAAAGAAGTGAAGCTAACTGGAAACGGTGAAGAATGAAGATAAATCATGCCTTTATATAAGGAAATACCTATAGGAAAAAGAATGTTAATCTGTGCAGACCAGAGATGGGTACTGGGTAAATATTCTGTTCCAGTAGCATATCAAAATTTTTTTCCGATAGCGTAAAACGAACGGTAAAAGTATGAACACGATGTTATTCGGTGCAGAAATGTTCGCTCTACACTCTTGTTCTTGTTCTTGTTCTCTTGGTAGTTTCTGTCCCCTAATATTTCTGAGATTTTTCTATTGGAATCATGTCAGAGCATGCGTAGGAACATTTCCTGACACTTAGTTTCTCGAAATCTTTCCATCGATTTTTGGAGGCCTGTGGTTAGAGAACTGCACTACCCTCCGGAACCCGATTCCAACACCGACTCCGACGGAGCCGGAGTCGGAATCGGAATCGACAATTTGAAAATTTTCGGCGTCGAAGCTGGAAGCGGAATCGCAAAAAAATATTTTTCGGAGTCGAAGCCGGAACTAAAAAGAAGGATTTTTCGGAGTTAAAATCGGGGTCCGTTGACAAGACTAATAAAATTGTTTATTTTTGCTCCAAAAAGAAGGGTATTCATAAAGGTTATTTTAATATATGAATCATA
>CAJNOQ010008837.1:0-10808 GCA_905250885.1 Didymodactylos carnosus | reverse complement strand
ATCCGGAAAGAAGCATAGAAAAACACGTTTATACTTCGTGTGTATACGGTTTGTTTGGATTGCAATGTATCGCAGGAAGGAAAGTACGACATTATAAATATTCACAACATTCGCCAGCTAAGCATCAGAATAAAACATATCGTTTTCACACACATAATGGCACAAATACAAAGTACTGATATGTTAAGCTGCAAAAGATATCGAGAATTTTATGCAGACTAATTCACTACTGTTTGCTTAAGTTATGGCCCATAGTAAAAAACTTCCAAGTCATTATTCGCAATCAAATATAGTTGTCACTCTCAAAAAACGACAGGTATAAATCTGTTTCATTTTCTATTGCTTTGGATATAACTCCGGTTTCCCGTGTAAAATAAGAGCAAAAACACATCGGTGTACATTCGGGCATGAATGTGTTATACTTGTACATAAGATTAAACTATTCTCTCTTCCATTCTGTTTCTTCCTTAGCGTAACACTCTGATCAAAGAAACATTCGAAGAAAAAAAGATACATCAATATAACAGAACGAAAAAAAAATGGCGAAAGTGGAGAAAAAGCAGGAATTTCCACGCAAAACCAGTTTTTTGCTTATTGCTCGAAAAGCAGACTTTGTACCAAAAAGCGGACTTCAGATTAGGACTCTACGCAAAATAACGAATCAGAATATCTGTACCGTTTCTTCTCAAACCACCCCGCTGAAAAACAGCCCGATTTGCTATGAAATAAGACTATTGTCTCAACAAAGTGATTGGATATTCCCAAAATGTTTCGATTTGATGTGAAAATTAACTTAGAGCTCGTTGGTCGTGAAATGAATGCAGAAATGAATTTAAGTGGACAAGTCAGGCGTTTGTGGATGCATGAGGAACAGCAACCAACGTCTTCTATATTTATATACCAATTGTTGTAAAAATTGAAAAACTGATACCATTAGAACAGTTAGCCATTGAATGGAATGATGAACTCAAAGTGCTACCAAAAGAAATCTGACAGTTAACAAATTTAATAACATTACGTATGTAGCATACCCGTCATTTCAACGGTTATTTACCGAAAGAAACTAGACGGCAATCACGCTAGCGTGAGTTGCGAATGCGGTGCGAAGCAGGATCAAGAGAATGAAGGATACGGTAACAGAGAACTCAGTAGACCTGCCCTTCTGTCTGTTACAACTGAAATAGCATTAACTGGAATGAATTTGTAAAATGTTTATCCCCGACTGGGTGGCAATCGTGCTGCAATGGACTTTTCCACGCGTTCATTCAGAAAAATGCGCACGGCATGCATAATTAGCATTAAAATTTGAATAGGTGTAGCTTTGTGGAATCACGGCCACACGTCTTTGTCTAGCTTTAGTTGCAAGTGATTTGTTTTTTGTCATATTTCAAATTTATCACGCATATTTGTGTTATTGAAAACTTCTTCAATTTCGCCTTTTTTTATGAGCAAACGTAGAACTTTGTACGTGCACATCGAGGTGACTTTTCCAAAGTTGTGAGAAACCCGGTTGCTTAATAGCAAACTGTCATAGTGGGTTCCTCGATTTATCAGAGAAAGCCGAGTTGTTCTGGTCAAACTTTCACGGCGACTTTCTCTGTGTACCTCGAACCTAGTGAGATACCTGACTTAATCGAATTCGATGAGTTATGTCTAAGAATAGCTCTGACTTGGCATTCCTGATAGAATGAAAGAAGAAAGGGTATTTGTGTAAATTTTAGAGAAATTCAGAAAGAGTAGAGAGCTTGAATTCTTTATCTTGACTTGAATACAACACCAGAGAGAGTGAAAATCGAAATTGATTAATTTCCTTGTTAAACAAAGGTTCTACCATTAATTATGCTCTCTCTTGAAACTATGCTATAACCTTTATCATAACCTAGAGATTTTATCATATACACTGCGTTAATTATCTGTAACACAGTAAGGCGTCTAGTGGCTAGTGACTGCGTTAGCTATTCGTTGAATACATATAGAGCATGGTCATAAAGTGAATCACATGATATGCGAACACTCTGTTTTAAAAATGCCAGTATGACACAGTTGATTACTAGAGTACGGTATGCTTCGCACCGCATTAATAAGTAGTTTAACAAGGCTAACTGTGTTGATAATATTCAGATGCCGAATGAAACAAATACAAAGCAGCATATCAGCTCTGCAATGTTTAGAAATACTAAATCTCTGTGAAAATCGACTTTCTTCGATATCGAACGAGGTCAGTAGTTGAGAAATAACAAATTTACGAACAATGAAGGAAATAAAATCAAACAAATATTCGCAAATAATACTGACGTGAAACTTCTTATTTAAATTAAAGCATTTTTATTATTTATAACATTTAGTCTAACTCGGTTATTGAAAAGCGGTGCAAGCCACGGCTTGAAACGAATAAAATGAAATTCTCAGATTAGCAAGATCTTAAGATGACATTTACGACTCAAAGACGTTAACAGAATCACTGCATCATGAGACAAGCCGATTTTTATCTGTCATCAAAATCAAGCTTTTCCCATTTTATGAGAAATCAAGTGTACTTTTTCATATTCTGATTGAAAACAATCAATAGGTTACGAGTGAAACATTAATCTTTTTAAGTTTTCGTAGGTGAAATCACGTATAAACTGAGGCAAAGTTTCATAACATTTTTACAGTACGCCCTGTATTACAGACATAGTAAGCTCATTTGAAATCATGCACAACTCAGTATGCCAAAGTCATGAGAATAAAGCTTGCAACGATATTGTGAGCGTGCAGTAGGATTATATTTACAAGACATCAATACATTCCTTTGTGTTTCTAGGTGATGAACTTTTTCTAAAAAGAACCTCTACTTTCCAGTATTTGATTTCTATAATAACTTGAACTTTGTCCGATGAAGTCTATAATAGTTAAAAATTAATGGCTCATCTGTCTTCAAAGATAAATACTAATTTGCAAAAGTTTAATTACCGGATTCCAAATGAATCTGTAGATTATAGATCATAAATTTGCAGTTGATTGTTGCATGTATAAATCAGTAAACAATTGTATTGATCTACAAACGCTGTATTACGTATCTTCTCATGAAATTCAAGCGTTTGTTTTGTTTTGGCATGTTGATCAATTATACTTAATATATTTGCTTGATTATGAGTTATTAACCATTCGCTAGTAAAACATGGTAGAACAAATCGATAATAAGGGCTGTTATCTAATGGAATACTCTGAAGAAGTTCCATTGTTCGACTACGCAGTTCAAAATGCCAATTATTTTGTGTATCTGAAATCATTAAACCGACAATGTTTTTATTATTGTGTGAAAATCGAATATGGCGAGCAAATTCATTCACTTTCATCGGCCATTGATTTAACAATTTCCAATCTCCTTTTTCTTCAATAATATATTCTTCGATATGTTTCCCATGACCATAGTAAGTAATTAATATGGTTTGATCTGAACATGTACAACTTCGATATTCTATATCTTTTGTTGTTAATGATAGCTGTTGAATTCGATGTGTTTGTTCATTCAATGTATATATTCTATGTGGTGTAAGTATGAGAAAACGATTTAAATGTGTCGACCAACAAAGATCTCTACATTGTTCGTTGTCCCATGATATTGATATTTGTTTACCTTGTTCAGTAATCAAACACAGACTTGTTTTTGAATTATGTCGATAATGAATAAAGAATTTTGGCGACGAACCAAGTGCACTCCATGAACCATCTGCGATATCAATAACTACTCGAGGTTTAATTGCTTTTAAACGAATGATTTCAATGATCGACTGCTCATATCGGTTACTTTTGTCTTTCTCAACTTTAATTAATGTCGTCCAATCTGTATTAATTGTTTTGATGAATAGTACTGGTTTAGTGAAATTTTGACTATTGTACTGCTTTAATTGCTGTTTCCATCGTTCCAAATCTTGTTCAGCATAAATGTTTGATAAACTTTTTACTCGAATATCATTCGTAATTGACTGAAAAGTTTGTTTAATTTTTTCATTTTCATATACTAATTGATGTACTTTTTCTCTTGCATTATTTGCAGCTTGTTTAATTTTTTCAATTGTTTCTTCCTGCCATTCATCTATAGTACGAAGAATATCTTGTTTATTTTGATTTAATGTTGAGGGAATCGCAAATAAATGTTGTCGTAACATATCATGATCGTAGATAATATGGTCTAATTCAAGAGCTAACTGTTGTCTGTGTTCTTGATAATGCTTATCACAAAATTGTTTTATACATCCACCACATATGGTTACGCCATTCTCACACATTTTACATCTATTGTTCGGTGCTGAACATCCTTCTGCCATACCAGTGAACGTTTATGCAAATTGAAAACGTTTTTTTTCTTCTGAAAACAAGTTCTACATTTATATATTTTTTTCTTTTCGTGCAACAAAATAATAAAAAGAACACATGATTACCTTTATATTATCTTCGGGTATATGCAAGCAAATAAAAGATTTTTTTTTTCATTTTAGTAAAAAAAACCAATATTTATCGAACAGGTAACTGCGTGTGCAAAAAGTTATTTCTATAGTGATAATAAATCTGAAATAAAAACGAAAGAGATAGCAAAAAGTCTGGTTATTTAGGTTTGGAAATTAGGGTGCCTAAATAATATTCGAATTATTCTTTGGCAGATAAATGCAAGCCAAGATATAAATACATAGAATGATAGAGAATTTCACGGGCTATCAGAGTCTATATTTACTTTTGTAAACCTTCCGAGAAGATCCAGAATTCGTCTTTAGTATAATCCAAAGGATCGCAAAATTGGAGAGTCTATTGATAAATTGATATTGGAATCGATTGCTTTTTTATTGAATAACACCTTTGATAGATAAAAAATAGAAATCAATGGTTTTGAGCATTCTAAACTAGAGAAGATTTACCATTGTGTTTCTGCGGACATTATAAATCTTTCTCGCTGTTTTCTTAGATTATCTACTACACCAATTACACAATTTTTTAATGCTATTACTTGCTCATTCACATAGGTTGAGTTGTAGAAGAGAATTGCAACAGTATTAAACAGTGTTACTAATTCGTGAGGAAAGTAGTTTCCCGTTAGTAGCAGAGTAGTTATGAATTTCACTAGTCAATGGTGGCGATCGAGTCGTATCAGTTACAAGCACAACTCTTACAATCTTATGGTCACAATTTTCGCACAAAACGTCCTTAACTTATAGGTTTTTTATGAAGATAGCAGAGCTAGTGAATCCAGTTCCTTGAGCCAGACCGTATTTAATATCGGATTTTACAGATTCGAGTTCGGCAAATGCAATATAGCCTGATCGTCCCTTTAACCAATTTCTAACCCATAACCATAAGTGCTCCGGCATGCCTAATCGGAATAGTTTAACGAGCAAGCCCATATGCCATATTCGATCGAAAGCACTTACAAAATCAATACAAAGAACCAATTCAGGTCTGCTGGATGCTTTTGAAATGCGTGCTTCTTCATACTATGATAGCACTCGTGTTTGTAAACGCACATTTTGCTGAAAACCACACTGATCCTCGGGAATGATTTTCGACCGAATCATCCATTCTGTGAGATGCCTGTGAATAATACTTTCATAGATTTTCCCGACAGCATTTAATATTGATACATTATCAACTGTTAATATTTTTGTGTTGATTATAGAATATCAGGATTTTACTTCAGTTGTTATTTGATTGCTGCTTCATTACAACCAACATTAAAATGTAATTATTTACAAACATGTTTCATTTTATTAACTAACTACATCTGACGGATTTTACACATTAGTTTCAACAATTTCAGGTTGATTGCTAAGTGTTTAGTTTGGTGTTTGGCATAAATGAACCCCAAAATTGAAACAACTGATTTTTTATCAGATATTTGATATTGCTGATATATTGGTTTGACAAGAAAACAATACTCAAAATGTGTCACTCTCTGGCCGCTTCAAACATCTGAACTTGTAAAACACAAAGACATAGGCAAGGCATTTTCTGTTTTTCGATCGCCTGTAAAAAAGGTGCTGTGGCTAGTATATGCTACACTTTCTGTCAATCAGAGATAGAGATGCACATACTCTGTATTCAGTTTGGCATCCGACTCACCGTCATTGGACGCCTACCTGGAATGAACGATAATGGTCGCATTGGTTGAGTTTCTTTCAGTTGTATAATGCTTAGTCCGTTTCCCACATCGAGACGTCCAATGACGGTGAGTTGGATGCCAAACTGAATATAGAGTATGTGCATCTCTATCTCTGGTTGACAGAAGGTGTAGCACATACTAACCACAGCACCTTTTTTATAGGCGATCGAAAAACAGAAAATGTCCTGTTTATGTTTTTGTGCTTTACAGGTTCAGATAAAAACTAAAACTGGCAGTAAGATAAAAAATCGTGGCAGAAATTATATGATTTTTCTTCGTGATTTTCATTGTACAATGAAGAAATATCAAATAATTTGTGCCACGATTCGCCTTCTCGCTGGATACAAGTCCATTCTTGATGGACCCGAGTAGAACTCATCGAACCCTACAAAATCCGCTATTTACTCTTTACTTTTCATCAAGCCGTTGAATAAAATTTCAGTCTTGAAATTTTCGATGATGGGCTCCGTTTCCGTCTGTTACGAAGTTTTCCATCAACAGTTCTACTTATTTCCACTAAAAAATACCACCGTTAGGTAGCCTGTCGAACGCACTTTCACATGATATAATTCGTCAATAAAAACGTGAGTTAGAGAGGGAAATAAAATACCCAGTTTTTCGTAACAGACGGAAACGAGAAAATACGCCCGTTTTGTGATGTATTATGAATGTCTCTCGTGTTTTTTGTATCTATCAAGCAGTTGTTGAAAATTTTGGTTTTTGTGTATGTTCTATATGATTCGATGAAAAATAAGCAAGATACATCGTGCTCTATCCGGAACGTGGTACACTTTTTATGTGAAAAAATTCACAAGTAGGCAAATATGTAAAACTTCGAAAGTTCGATAGCTCAAGTAATTCTCTACATTTTTTATGTGAACTATTATTTGCTCACACCTCTACTTTCAGAGCAACGAAGACATTTCTGCAAGCCTTGCTAATTCATTTTTATTTTTTCAGTCTGTTACGAAAGCACCATTTTTCTCGCTGCTCGGAGAGTTATGCACTGGATGAGTTGGAATTTTTACCAGAGATAGAACTCTGGTATACCACCACAGAAGAACATTTCAACTCAGTAGTCTTTACTGTCATTGAAACATTTGTCTCTAAGTGCCTCATCTTCCGTCCGTTACGCTTGGACAGGTCAGGCACTATTTGAACTCATTTTTATGCAATAAAAATACGATATTCGGAGCCAGGGGTGAAAACTGAGTCGAACGCTAAATTAGTACTGGGAGGAGTTTGAAAAGACCCATCTGGATATTTTGCATAAAGTTCCTGTAAGTTGATGCTAGATGTCGATGAAGACGATGAGAGAACTTTGACTGTTGCGTGCGTTATCATTGTTGCTACATCATTAGACAAATAAGATGGAACGGTTTGACTGGTGTAAAAGAGGGCGCACGCTTCACTTACCACCCTATAGAAACGAATAAATCGTTATCACTACTAATACAGACATTTGTTGGAACATGTTTAATGGTGCAGAATCCTTTAGAAATAGCTACAAAAGAATCACATATTTATGTGTATTATTAGAGTTGGTAGCTTTTATCACACTTTTTCTATACGGTTCCTGTATGGACGCGTAATAAAAGTTTGATGAACGTTAGTTAACTGAACCGTGAACAAGTTGGATTTACATTTGAATATCATGCACAGTCACCGATTTAAATACTTTTGCTTCTCGAGAAAAGACAAAGAAGGACCAATACATATCTTCTTAGTACATATAATATAGGAAGTGCCATGACTTATATACATGTAATTTCTTTGTATTATTTAAGTCATCACACATATATTTGTTATTATCAAAAGTAAATATTATAAATAAGAATATATTTAAGATGATGAATGATTGAAGAATCAATAGAAGGGAAGAAGGATTAAAGCCTTATTCTTTCAATGCCGTGAATAGTACAAAAATGTTGAGTATAGTAGATGTAGGAGTGCATCGGTTTCTGTCTAAATATGTTCCAAATGGAAAGTATAAGCGAGCGACACACGTTCGCTTCTACATGTCCGAGACCTGGCTGAAGGAGTAGATCTTTCTTGTGGTTCTAGAACTCAATGACACATGTTTAAGTCATTCAAAGATCTTCAGCTGCGTGCGATATTTGCACAAAAGACTTGTCTACTTTGATCTAAAGAAGGTTGAGAAACTTAAACAACTGTTGAGAAATAATGAAGAGATTCGGTAATAAAAATACGGTGAGTCACTGTTTCCTCTTGCCATATACAGTCTTGCCATAGATAGAAAGAGATTTCAATTTTAATTAACTACATGTGGTCAACTACGATTAGATGAACTATGAAAATGTGATCTCTCATTTTTCGTAACGATACTACAGCAATTGCAAAAACAATTCAAAATTTAAGAAACTGATTTACGAAAGATCATCCAGACATCACTCTGACGCGTTTCTGATTGAAAACAAACAAATCTATTTCAAGAAAATTTCTTACCTGATCAGGCCTCCTTTACCATTAAAGAT
This sequence comes from Didymodactylos carnosus, assembly GCA_905250885.1. Taxonomy (NCBI): domain Eukaryota; kingdom Metazoa; phylum Rotifera; class Eurotatoria; order Philodinida; family Philodinidae; genus Didymodactylos; species Didymodactylos carnosus. The sequence continues at coordinate 2,180 of CAJNOQ010008837.1, read as the reverse complement.
ACGAAGATAAACAAACTTGTTCTCAGTTTCTGTATACGATGGAAAAATGTCCGGTTACCCTGATGATTCACATCGATGGTGCGCCAATCGTGTGTTGGGCAAAAAAACAAACATGGCCCGTGGTGGCCTCGATCTGTGAGACTTCACCGCCGCTCAGAGAAAGCCTAATAAATATGATATACTCTGGTAAGCAAACACCTTATTTCTTTTCCTACCCTTATATTCTGTTGCCGAACATTCTGCATCAGATATTCAACAATCGATTCAGGGTTATTCTCTGTTTTCTTAACTAGGAAAAGCTACAAGTTTATTAAGACACGAGAAAGTGATTTTTATAAGAAAACTTTGACATAATATATTAAGAGTAAACATCAGTTAAATTTCCCCACAAGCCATCTGCCTTGATCATAATTTTTCTTGCTCTCCCCACGTGACTGTCTTTCAGCCAAATCCCAAATTTGGTCTACTAGTTGTTGACAGCTACTTTCCGGAATCAATTTGACGATGACTGAAGATTGTGTGTTACCTTGAGGATCCTCGATATTGATCATCACGCTATACCGATCCATTTGTTAGAGGAATTTGATAAAAGTTTATGTATGTGCGCGTTAAAATAAGCTGTAGAATGAATGTATGTAAAATTTTTTACATTTTTTACGTTTCTTGTCTGTGAGTAACATGTGTCAAGTTTAAGCTCCCTCCGTATCAATCACTCTAAATGATTTATAACTGAATCAAACCGGAGATGAAAGATTTTACACATATTTTTTATGTCACATTCTTATTGTCTGAACGAGTAAGAATATGATATGAAAAGTATATGCAGAATTCTTGGGTGGAATTTCTGTCTTCTGATGTCGACCAAGAATCTTGAGATAAAAATATAAGTAAACTATTGAACAAGTTTCTTGCCTAAAATGCCAAGAGACAAGAGTCTTGCGAGAAATACGGTAAGAAAGTCGACCAGTGTAGTTTTGCTTGAAGCATGTTTCAATAAAGAAAAAGTCTGTTTAACTCAGGATAGGATGAGGTAAAACTGAAAAAGGAAGCTAACGGTGACAATCAAGAAAAAATAATGTTCGCTCACCTTCCAAAGCTACAATGTAGTACTATGACACCTATAACTGCCTCCCTCCCCCCTTGAGATGTGATAAAGATAAATTGATAGTAGCAGTTAATAATTGTATAACGTTAAAAAAACAGCTGTTGTCCATATTCTGAATTCCGCTTAGTTCAAAAATAAAAACATTTAAAATGAAAGGTTTTCTCTATTAATAATCACACGATAGGTTACTTACGGTTAATATTTGAACGGAGTGGGAGCACTCTAGTTGTTGACGACATCTTTAATGTGTTTTTTGTTTGATCTAGGATTTAGTAGAGATGTTGTCATTTTCAGTTTAGAGAAAACAAACCATACCTGGATCCAACTGTAACGGTGACTGTTTGTCATTTGGTACTTTCAAAACAGTTTGATGATTCTTTACCTGAATAAGAATGATAACAGTCTATCCAGGTCGATCGTTCGGATCGCCGGAACTGTCGCGGAACCAATCGGTTTTGTTGTATTCCGTCGTCGTTCCGATCGTTTGCTTTATGTTCCGTCGTGTTTCTACTGCCGGATTCCGGCGAGTTTCCTACTCGGAAAATTCCCACGACTTTTTTGACTGGACATTTAAGTCTCAAATTATAAGAATTGAGACACGTCTAATTTTTAAGCTAAAGTTAAATAATTCACATGAAGTTTTTCTCTTATTGTGAGTCTTTCTCGCTTTAAGACAAATAAACTTACATTTTTACACACAGAACAGCTATAATTACCCTTCTTTTTGTTGTGTTAAAGGATCGTTGTTAAGTCAAATTAAAAAATGGGTGTGTATGCTTCAAAAGTAGCATTTACAACTATTAAATGTCTGCAGATAAACCATGAAAAAGGTAATCAAGCGCATACGCCAAAAATCGAAACTTCACTAACCGGTAATAAAACTTTGATCTTCATTTGAATATTCGATGGCACTTACCAATAGATTTGACTATTGTTAGAGTCGAAAGAAACTGTCTGCATCAAAAGAAAAACAGACTTCTATGACGCTCGAAAAATTCGAGTATTGTTTAGAAATGTAGCCACAAGTTGACCATGCGTATGAAATCATTGGTTTAAATAAAGAAGAACTCAGTTG
>CAJNOQ010008836.1:0-10808 GCA_905250885.1 Didymodactylos carnosus | reverse complement strand
AATTTCTGTCTATATTAACGCTACAGTCTACTTCTAATATTTCGAATGTCTTTCTGACTTCATCTTTTCCTTCTCATAAGAGAAGTGCCGAGGCAATGCCGCATGGTTTTGGCATGTCGATGTGGTAGTGATCAGTGCCGTACTCTGATACAAAATTCAGCATAAACAACCATAATAAAGAACTAATTAAATTGATTAAATAAATTATCAGTGCGGCACCGATTTTTGCCAGTGCAGCACCCATGCGGCACTGATCTTTACCAGTGCGACAGAAATATATCGGCACTGGTACGCACCGGTGCCAGCCAGTGCCAGTGATCGATGGCATGCCATGCGCACCGGTGTGCACTGGCAGTATCGCACTGGAATTTTTCTTATAGGGGCATACATCGTTTTTGGGAGCGTGAAACCCATCAGCCTCATCTCTATTTTGTCTAGAAGTGAAAGGATATAGTACGACATTAAATAGAGCTTTTCAATTGGTGTGTGAAACCGAATTGGTTCCATACAATATCGTTATTCTTCAGTAGATTAAATCGTGCTTCTTTATAGCATCGAACTTAGTCGAGATAAATGCATCTATTCCTTGAATCATTTCCTCAGTTAGACGGACTTTAAACTTGTTCTCAGAAATCAGTAGAGTTAATACTAATACCATCAGATATGTGCGTATAGAAAGAGATAGCTGGAATAGCCCTCCCCCACACAGGAACGTAAAAAGCAACAACAGAAAAAACAATTTATCTTAACGTTGGTGAACTCTTATATAGCGATTTCTATATAAAAAAAAGAGTGAAAAAGAAAAACTTTTAATACGAGAAGATTTCTCAAAATAAAGTGTTTCTTAAGGTAATTGATATACTGATTTCACCACCGGGCTTTCTCTTCGGGAACACAATGCAATTAAGGTGAACCATTCACCTCAGACTTCCTTCGAGGTTGAGCTTAAAATAAAGTACACAGCAATTTTATTTGTGAACACGCTCTCTACTTGTCATAGAAACTATGCTAACAGCTTTTTGAACTTTTGGAAAAATTTTGATTGTAATTTCTAAAACAGCTTCAATCGTAGACTTCTCTAAGTTCTCCTCCAAAGCTAATTTTTCAAATTTCAAACAATAGATTTTTCCTTTCAATTAGGTTTTATCGACAAATTCATATCACACACATCTGATAAACCTATATGATCTCACATATATAAACACCTATATGATAATGATCTTTATGACAAGATATGCTACAGAGGGCCTAAATCTTTGCATATTAGGTAATAACCCGCCAATCAATACTTTTCCTCTCAAATATGACACAGAAGTAGCATGACTTCAAAAAAATTGCCAGTGGGATACAAAATATGTCTCCATGGGGAATATATTTAGTGGGAAACAAAACGGGCGCATGGGGCACTGTCTCACTCAATGGTGGACATTTAAGAACTCTGCTCACAATTGTTATAAAAAACATAAACCTTTGATGCATTTCTCACTTTTGTGCATTTTTATTTCGAGACCTTTGCACAATGAACATCGATTGAGAAAAAAATACGTAAGCCCCTAGATGTAGTACATTTTCTGAGAAAGAAGACTTGTTTCTGATATACCCAACACGTCTGAAGGAAAATTCCAACTGTGCAACAGTAAAATAAAAAGGATTTATATGTCCCTATTCTCTCAATCACTACAACTGCTGTGTACTTATTACGTAAATTAGTTAAGTTTTTGCTTTACTTTAAGTTTACAAGCAGATTATAAACTGCAAAAAGTTCGAATATAAAGTGGTCTTCATACTTCAGAAATAAGTGCCTTGTATAACAGACACTCCTTTTTTTCTGCAATGATAAGAAAAACGTCGATATCTACAACACGTGTGTATATAAAAACAAACGATGGCGTCGTCGAGAGAAAAGAAGACGAATATATTTCACTTATATAGTACTTTCTTTTCTTTTTTTTCTGGAAGGGGGTTTACACCCTAAATGTAAAACGGAAATGCGTTTGGTATAGTTGCAAAGTCAAAAACCCTTTTTCGTTTGTACTATATAGTTTTTTTTAGAGTGTAGTTCTCTTGAACTCAGATATTGAGCTTTTCTTGAACTTGGAGGATTTTTCGACATTTTAGGTCCTTCAAGTATTTTCAATTTTTAACCCTCAAAATTTGTTTTCAAAAATTAAAAGATATATTTTCTTAATTAGCTCAGAATGCTCTATCCAACGATGTATAATAAGTTCAAAAATAAAATTTCGCTTTAATTTTGCATTGTGCTTTACTTCGATTCTATGCGAAAAAATTTGAAAAATATTGTTGAGCAGATTTTTATACGAAACCGTTACTCATTCTTTAGTTACATCTAACCTACATTGTCTAGAAAATTTTCTCAAAATCTGATAATGTTTTAGAAATTAATTATGATGGCTTCAACAGCGCCTTGTGAACATTCACAACGCCCAATCGCCATTCGAACACCCACAACCGACTTTGTATGTCAAAACCATCTTCGTACATTTGAAATATCATTACTTAGTCAACTATATCCATTAGCCGATAATATACAAGAACTTTCAAACAAATTACAACATGCCAATATTTGGAAATTAAGTCAAAATCCATTAGAAATTCTTGAACAATGGAAGAATGAATGTCATAATATTATCAATGAACTTTACAAACGAAAAGTAAAAGAAATTCAACTGTACAGTCAAAAATTTGAAAAGCAAATTTTAGAAACTATAATTAAACAACAAAATCGAATTGATAACATTCAACAAAGAATTTCACAATTGACAAATGATGGATATGTAACGAAACAACAATTGTCAATAGTAAAACAACGAATTCAAGAGGTAGAAGCGAATATAAATCAATTAAAAAAAGGACATATTTTGATCGAAACAAAGCCGTTCCTCGCTGACGAACTAATCTCTGTTAGTTTTCAAGAATATCCATTGATGACTACTAATTATCAGAAAGAAATAAGAAGTTCGAAAAACTCGCTCGATCTACAGTTGAAAGATTGCAGATTATGTATAGATAAACGTCTCAGGGCTGAAAATTGCTACAAAGTTTGGAAAGAAAATGCTGACAAAATCGCTCGGGCGATCCATCAAAAAGAACAAAAAGAAAAAAAAGAGAAAGAACAAAAACAAATTCAAAACAACAACGAACGAAAGTTTGAGGCTCAAAGAAGTTTCGACCGTTGGTTAAGGGATAAACAATAATCTGGTATCTTTGACAAAAAATAATGCTGATCAAACGTTCCTGTATATATTATAAAAATCTGTATTAACCAAGGGGGAAAAAACAAGACTTCACTACACTACAAAGGACTGTCCACTACACATCCACTACATCCCCGTGACCATCACAAAGCCACTACAAGGCCACTAACAAAAAAGCCACTAGCGTGTTGGAAAAAGTGTAGTGTAGTGTTGTTTTTTCCCCCCTTGGTATTAACCCTTTACGTCTCACAGCTAATTACGTAAAGCAAACTTGAAACTCTTGTACCTTTCTCTATACCAACTGGAAAGAAATTTTCTTATTAGCAGTTGCTAGCTTAAAGTGTCTACTTACGATAGAAGATAACCTATTTTTTGATCCAACGCTAGCTGTATTAATTCTACAGTATCTACTAATGTCCATTCCAGTGGACATTGGATCTTAAAGGGTTAATCCAAAGCAGATGATAATATCGAACATCAGAACATATGTTTATGCGTGATGTACAATCGATTCTACTTTTTCAACTCGAAAGAGTAAACTCTTTAAGATATTATTAGTGAAAAATTTTATTTTAAAGCATTTCTTTCATACGGAAGAAATCATACTTTAGTAGTGAAGGTCCAATCGTGAAACTTTCTTCGACGAATATATTCGTCAATATCATTAAAAAACTAAGTATACTTTCAAATTTATAGGAAATCGTAAATGGTTTTATGGTTTTTATAAAAGCATGGAACATTGTACAGGATGTTTCTGGAATTTCTATCAAGTCGAAGAATCAGTCGATTCTCTAGAGTATCAAAGTGGATTATTAAACTTGAAAATCGGTAATGTTTTTGTGCAGACATTTCTTTAACGAAAGAGCTGGTGTTGGATTGGGATTCTAGAATTTTTTCACTTCTGATTTAGTTTTGCGTCACTATTATCTCATAATATTACTTGATTCCACGAACTGGGACCATGAATAGTTTTGCTTGATTGAAATATGAGAGTTTATCAAGCAAAATTCGGCTGCCACTAGATACAAATTTTTGTACATTAGATAAAGAATCAGTTATTTAGTTGCTGAAGGTTAGTTTCCTTGTAAAAATAAAAAAACAGCTTCAAAATTTGTCACTGTAGAACGCTCTCAGTTCGATATATATACAACAACTAATGGATTTGATCTTTACTTTGCATCACTCATAAAGAAAAAGTACAATATAAAAATCTTGTTATTCATTTTATTTATGGGATCTTCAGTCTTCAAATGTCGAACGTGCTTTCTCGAAACCGGTACATGGGAACAACAACACTCTACAAAAATCCAAAATAAGATGATCTCGACCATTGTATTCTTGTTGGCTCGGAAGCAGCTAATATGTAGTATATTTATGAGTTTATCACATTAAATTAACAATGAGTGCATATCACCAGATCGAAAAATTTTAAAAGCTTGTTCGATCAGAACCGACTACAGATTCGTCTTCTCCATGATCGATTATCTGGTACGCTCCATGGAGAAGACGAAAACTTTTGGATCGGGCACTTTAGAGAAAATTTTCGACATCGTTTTGCCTTTGGTTCCGTTCCATACAGTAAGTTTTTGAAAAAGTTTTGAGCAAAATCATGAGAAAATTTTTTTCTGAAGTACCCCGATCCAAAAGTTATCGCGTACCTGATAATCGACCATGGGGAAGACGAATGTGCATTCGGTTTTGATCGAACAAGCTGTTAAAATTTTTCGATCCGATGATATGGAAAGACGTATCATAAAAAGTGGGCGGAAATATGTCAACAGTCACACACGCCAACAACTAAAGCGTTCTAAAGTAAAATAAAATTGGTTCATCAAGCGAATAAGCGCTCTTCGAAAACTGCACGTTTATTTTCTATGACTTATTTTTCAGTTTTGTAATGGTTTGATTAGTATGTTAAGATCAAAATTGTGAATTAATATTAATTAATATGATCACGTATTGTGAAAGGGAATAATTCAAAATTGAAGTTGACTTTCATTAGCTCAAAATGGAATCTCTAGAGGAAACATTTATTGAGATTATTTTTAAAATGTTAATTGTGCTCATCTACACTCATGCTGTTGTTCAACTTGTGTAAAATGTTTGTTGTATATATAGTTCTCTTTTTCTATGTATTGAGAGATCAGTCAAATAAACTTTGAAAGAACATAGTTAGAAGGACAAATCTAACACGTGTTGTCTTCATTCTAGAATTCTAATGGTAATTCTACTCATATTCTGTCAAATAATGTCAGGTAGTAATTTTGACACCTACTTTAACATTAGGGTAGGTCTTCTCTCTGAGTTTTTGCAGCTATCAAGATATTATGATCTAAAAAAGTTTTCGTGAGAGAATCAAGTTCTGTCAATGAGAATAATTTGTCCAAAATGTGGTTGATACAGCGTGTATCATCAGTTAAATGATGGTTCACATATTTGTAATTAACTTCACTTAACTTCATGTTGAAAATAGTCAGAGTATTAACACTTTGTAGCATGCTTATTATTCTTCGATTGCTTATCTATTGAATTTTTATATGTTTAACATCAACAATAAACAACAAGGCTTCATGGTCCCCAAGAATGACTTCTTTTCTCTCTTCGTTTTCTTTATTTATGTCTGTCGCGTATCTTTTTATATTTTAACAATAGTCAACACAACTACTGGACATTAATTTAGTCATTCTACTATTTTGAACAACCATGAACACTATAGACGGCCGATATAATATTTGCGGTCAGACAAAAATAGAGAGAACAAGGAAGAGAAAATTGTTTTAAACTTTTATCATTTTCTCTTTTTTTTCTTTAATTTCATCTCTCCTTACACACAGCAATCCTGCCTATAGATTGTATGGCATATATATCCATTTATCCGGATGAAAGGTGTTGTTCTTTATCCATCCTTTACAGAACAAAAAAAAAGCCGTGAGAGTTTCTTTTTCACTTGAAGGTAGAATGACAAAATCTTCTTTTTCCCCGTCAGTGCATTGAACTGGACATTTTAAGAAAAACGACATGAAGAATGAAGAATAAAAAGAGTTTTTTAGAATTTTTTTAATATTATAGATTATAAAAAGTCTTTTCTCTTTTATGAACATAAGTATAAAAGAAAAATAGAGAAAACTCAAAAGTTTGTGAATAAACTGAATTTAACGACAATAAGAAGACATCATGGCTAGTGACTTAGGTGGCCCGTCAAAGGGCTTATTGGGTAAGTACAAAAAAGTTTGTTTTAAATATTTTCCTTAAACAGCAGATATAAAATTTTGCTCTTAAGTCAAGCAGTAAAGACAGGAGATGTTTAAGACACCTTTCAGTTTTAGACGTTAGTCCTACAAAACTTTAGGGAAAGAATTAATTGCTAATTCGTTTTTATAAAAAAATGTTCAACCTAATCGTATTTTTTATCTTATTTGAGTAACAAGTAGTACATACGTATGCAAAAATTTTAGAAATCGAGTATTCAGGACTCCCAAAAACACGATGTCAAATGATCACGATCAATCAATAGATATCACATCTATCTCTTGAATATCATCTATAGCTCTGGCTTTGTCACCTGACATTAGAAGGCTCGTTTTCTCTACGTAGATCGATTTTGAAGTGCGTACATTAACATCCTTTTACTGCTGTTATGAACTTTTTAGGTATTTTTGGCGTGTTATTATTTGGTAGTAGTATCGCATCCGTTGTTTTGGGTGCAATAACCTTGTTGAGATACATTAATGTGCCATATGATTTCGGTCAATTCTCTTTATATGCTGCATCCATTGCACTTATTACCATTGGTGGTTTACTTCTGATTACTCTGATAGTTGGTGTTATTGGTGCATTAAATGATAATGAAAACCTTCGTCTGGTTACATTAGTATTAGTATTTTTACTATTTAGTGCATTAGCTGTCATTGGGGCTTGGTCAATGACTTTGGTTAAAACAAATCGTTTGCAACGTGGTATTGATGAGGATATTGACTATTCAAACAAAATGTATGCCAACAACTCTGATGCACAAAAAAAAAGAGTTGATGATTTGAATGCACAGTATAACTGTTGTGGTAGGAATAATTATACTGACTTCCAAGTTGGTTCATTACCAGCTTCATGTTGCAAAACGAAAGATTGTGATCCAAAAAATGTTGAGAGTATTCATCAAAAAGGTTGTTCATCATCGAATTATCCTTCTGAGAAAGTTGAAAAAGTTTTCCGAATGTCTATCATATCATTAGCATGTGCTGGAGCCGTTTTATTTGGTTTAATTTTGTATGGCGTCTTAATGAAACATACAAGAGGTTATGTAGCTGTTAATCATTAAATTTATAATAGAAGACATTGTCTATGTTGTTGCTTATTTGTCTGTCTCTTTATTTGTATATCGTATATATATGTTCGCTCAGCGTGCGTTTATTTTATAGAAAGTAGTATTGTTCATATATTATGTGTATAGTAAGAAATTTAATGAATTCTAAGATTTTTCTTAGAATGACGATGTTTCTTTTTTCATTTTAGTGTACTATTCTTTTTTCTGCTGATATTTTTTCAAAAGAAAAGAGATTTTTTCTTTATGTTTAAGTTTTTGTATACGTGCCGCAAACATATTTTTTATTTCAACAATGTCTTCTTTTCCTCTTCATATGCTCCTCTATCTATATATATATATATATATATATATATATTCACCTTTCTTCCACTAAATACATTTCTTATTACACAAAAAAGATTTAGTTAAGTATGAATTAAATAAAAAATGATGCCTGATTTATACATGCTGACGTTATTTCCTTGTGTTCTAAATTAATAATCATTGAAATCCATTGGGTTACTAACTTCAATATGATGTATGCTAAATGCATCATGAGAGTAAGATCTTTTATCACTATTTTCTTATTAAAATGAAGCTGTGAGATTTTTATAGCACACCTGTTATGATGTAAATAAATAGCTCTCTAATAAACCAGTCATTATAACATGGTTAACATTTATAGAATAATACTATTATTAGCGCCAAATTATGATGCATCTGGTCATTTTTTGAATAAGGTTTGAACAAAAAGAGACAGAGATCTGCGGTTTTCATTAGTGTGTAGCCAAGACCTATTGGCATCGTTTCTGTACTAAAAGGGTTCTGAAAACCCGTTTGCCAGATAGTGTATCCGACAAGTTTTTGAAAGAGTAGGTAGCGGTATTTGTGTTGAGCCATGATCTACTATTTCAGATACGCTCCAAACTGATTGAAACTTTCATAGAATGTTCTTTTCACAATACAGCTGTTCAAACAGCATAAATTAGCATGAATGATCTTGAACTGAGTTATAGGTTTTCAGGTAAAATCCAATTTTCTCATCCCAGAAGCACTTTCATCAAAAACTGATAATATATCTAGAATCAGCGCAGCGAACGATATGTCAGCTGTATGTTTTTATGTGCAAAAAATTATTTGATTAATGAAATGGCAGATTTGCAGCATTCCCGTAGCAATTTTGACTAGGCACGTGCACATGTGCCGTAAAAGTGATACGAAAGTTTCTAAACACTATATGTATAGATTTTCGTATACACTGTTTCCAATGGCGTGATTTACAAGTTTTATCAGAGTTTTCCAAAGATTCAGCCTCTGAACACCCGACTAAAAGTGTTTTTTCAACTTTGTAAATCACACCATTGGAAAGAGCGCATATGGAAACTTATAAAAACAGTAGTTGGAGGCTTTTGTATCACTTTTACGACACATGTGCACGTGCCTAGTCAAAATTACTCACTGTGCGTCTAGAAGTAGTATTTTGGCTGCGCCAAAAAAACCATATTCTGAGAAAACCGCTAAGCAAATTTGAAGATCACTGTAGCAGTAGACGTAAGGTTTAATCTAAGATCTCTCAAAAACGCATCAAAAATTAATTTTTTGGTCGAAAGTGACACAGATTCTGAAAGAGGATACGTCAGCGTATTCAATAAACTCAATTTTGTTTTTTTAAAGAAAATCATGAATTTCTACTGAAGGAGTCCCCTTATGCTGGCGTACGAAGCTGAAAACCGCATAGAAACCTAAAAGGGTTTTCTGAATTCTCTTCTAGTGATCTATTAGAATCGGAAAATTGTTATAATAAATTATTACTTATATTCTGAAAATTACCTGCGTTTCTTTCAGATCGTTTTCTTTTATTTGTATTATTAGAATTCACTGTTTTATAGGAACATCTACTTCTATTGTAGCAAAAGGGCTGTCCAGATCTGTGTTAACTCTTTACTAGTAGACATTTCGTCTTATCTTTCACTCGATATTGTCACTCTCATGCTTTAGTATTATTCTTGATGTGATCAGACTTCTATTGATTCGAGTCCATAAACTATCATTCGTCTCATAATTCTTTTTGGAAACTCTGGACTCCAGCATACACAAGACTAAAGATACAAGGTAACGCTCGTCTGCGCTCGCTCGGTCCTTTGACTTTAGGAACTTATATCTGCTTATACCTTCCATCACTATTGAATCCATAACAACGCTCACGCCTTCCTTCGGTCGGCGTTCCTCAGAGGATTATTCTGTAAGGTTCCTAATCTAATATAATGGGTAGTTCCATTCAGGTCCACCCACTTTATACTGAAATACTAGCCGCAAAACTTTCAAGCCTCTGCTCGTATAGAGCATAAAAAGTTACATAGAGTTTCATATTTGTTTATTAAAAAAGTCATATTCTACAATATACCTTTTCAGGAATATCAAGTTTCGGCCTCTCTTACAATGAAGCAACTTTGACCTTGTTTTTCTCTACATCCATAGAGTTAACCTCGACATTTAATATACTATATGAAGGACCAGCTTGAGTAGTATCAGTGCTGATACTCAAAATTTGCCCTAGTACTTTTTTACAAGAGCAGACCAGCTGTCATAAAATGGCCGAAAATGAAAAAAAGGCACCTCTCCTGAAGGCAAAACAAAACAAAAAGTTTTTACACTATAGATAAAAATGAAGCTAAAAATCTGCTTAATCCAATGAAAAAGGATAATGTCCATATCTATCTCCGTCTTTGAGTACGACGCCCATCTTTGAAGGCCCTTTTTTCAACATAGCCAACTTTCAGGCCTCCAAGCACAAAAAGTGTTTTTTTTTGTATTTTTTTCTTGTTCTCTCATTTGTAGTACTCGTCGAGCTCAACAAAATGGCATCAAAGATATGTTTGGCCCGCTTCGTTTTCACCCTCTTTTCCGATCACAAAAGTCAAAAATATCGATTACTGTTTTCATCTGCTTTTCACTGTCCTTAAACTCTAGTAGAGGCGAAATAGTTGTTAATCCGCAATCCATCTTGTTGAGTATTACATCTCTTTGAATATTTTCTCTGTTGTGTAAAAAAAAAATTATTTTCTACTTTTCTCTCTTGTGATTCGCTGATCCATAGAATATCTGGCAGCCATTTTCCGTATTTTGCGCACACACAGACAACTACTTTGCAAGACCCTAGACTAAAGTCAAGGGAATATAAATGACAAGGTAACGCTCGTCTCCACTCGCTCGGTCCCTTGACTTTATTAAGTTGGATCTGCGCAAGCGAACGTCCTTTGGTGACTTTTAAATCGAACACAATGCTCATGCCT